>JBAMJV010009257.1:0-41715 GCA_037951105.1 Echinarachnius parma
TGCAACTTGCAAGCACTCAAAGGAAATTAAATGTCGCCTACAGATTCTTCCTAATTTATGTGTTCTATTCTTATTCTAATTTAAAGGGGACTACCACGCACAGAACGACAAAGGCTAAATATGTTTTGGTACAGTCGTTTGATATTAAATAGATGCACAAACACTTACGGAACCAACAGGGCCTCATGGTTCCATACGCGCCAAACGTCTGCGAGTGTACGTTTGGAGACAATAGAACCACGGAAGATGGGTACATCCTAGTCAATACATAGGCTTCTTCTGCAGACTTATGACTCTAGAATGGTGTTGATTTTTTAAAATTATATAATTTGTCTGGAAACATATTTGTTGGCGGAATAGACTACTAAAACTATTAAATGTTTTATATTTGTTCTAACTTATATGTTTTGCGGGCAACAACAGACTGAGAAAAAACAAAATTGCGAGGGAAACCAAAAAGGAAGTTTGCACCTAATGTAGCAGGATATTTAATCTTAAAAAAGAAAGAGACAGTGTAGAGCAAGCTCTGTAAAGGAAATTAAATGTTGACTTCACATTCTTTCTTATTTATGGGTGTTATTCTTATCCTAATTAATGTGTTTTCTAGGCAATAATAGTCTGAGAAAGGCTAAGAACCTTTGTGGGGAAAATAAGTCACAAATGATTCTACCACAAAAATAAGATGCACAGTAAAAACCTGTTCAGTACTCCTCATGTGCAGATCATTGAGGGTTCATCAAAACTTTCCTGGGCCCAGTTGCGAAAATAGTTGCAATTAATTGCAAATCAGATCATGTGACTATATATGGGCAAATCTAATTGGTTCAAATGTGCATATTTTCTGACAGGCAATTAATTGCAACTCTTTCTGCAACAGGGCCCTGGTCTGTACTATGCATAGCTACATGGCCCAAAGAAGGAACTGTAGTCCAAAAACCAACCTTTTTGTTTCCAGGTGCATTTAAATAAAGACTATTAAACTGTGTGAAGAAATCCTAAGAAAAACTGACACCTAATGCCCGGCGCAGACAGAGCCGACTCGACCCGATCCGACTGGTTTTCAGCCTGATTATCTCAGTATGCGCTGCCTTAGGACTCCGCTTTTTCCATTCAAGTGTCAGTCTGAGGTCATTCGAGGCCGATTCAACAAGTTGGATCGGCTCCGACTGAGCGAAACCGACTCTAGCCTGACTGAAAACCAGTCGGATCGGGTCGAGTCGGCTCTGTCTGCGCCGGGCAGGGCTTTAGGCTAATACAGAGTTTTTAAAAAAGCTGGGATATAACTTCAAAAATGATAAATAAGTGTAAACTAGCTTGTCTTACCTTAGTTTCTTGCAGATGAAGCTGGAAGACTTCCAGTACTTTCTTGGCATATTGCACTCCCGAAGGGCTGAAGAAAACTATGTACCTTGGTGGGCCCTGTTAACATACACAGAGATAAAAGAGAAAGGGGTAGATTTGCGGAAGACAGTGACCATATTCAGCAACAATTTATCGGTCCCCCAACTTTGTCCTCTTGCCAGGAATTAGATTTTAGTATGTGTCTACCGTATGTAGATGGCTTGGACATTGGTCATAATTGTCATCCGATTCCATAACGACGATTGCGATGCAAAAAAGACCTAGGCTGCCAAAAAGAGACATGGAGACGAACCATACAAAAATAACTGAAGGACGAAGGATGGTTTTCTTGACACAGCTCCCCTCCCCCTCCCTCTGACCCCCTCCCCCCTCCCCTATGCAGCAGTGTTGTATCCGAGTCCACCCAATCCGAGTCCGAGACCGAGTCCGAGTCCAGACTGTCCGAGTCCGAGACCGAGACCGAGTCCAGACCATCCGAGTCCGAGTCCGAGTCCGAGTCCAGACCATCCGAGTCCGAGACCGAGTCCGAGTCCAACTATTTTTTTTTTATTAATTATTTTTATTTTCCATTGATTCATTTTCTTTTCCAAAAGGCAATTGATCTATCACTCGATCAAGTGATTAACCCTAGATATGTGTCACATAATATGCACTCATTAAAGGGGTAGTTTAGTTTTGGTAGAGAGGGCGCTGCACATCACCATTTCTTTGTGAGGTAATGAAAAATTGAGTGCCGAATTTGAGAGAACATGCAATTTTAATGGCAGAATAAACTTTATTTGGTCAAAATCGACCCAGAAACGGCTAAAATATCAATAAATATATCTGATCTTATAATTATTTGGGGCCCAAATAATTAGATGATTTTTAGAAAAAAAATAAGAAATGCTTGCACTTTTTCAAAAATTTTCAAAAGCGTTTTTTAAATAGTTGTTGATGATCTCGCTATTCAATCATTATATCAATAAAACATCACATGCATAATTTTGTATGAAAAATGGTTAAAAACCAATGCCTTTTTAAAAGCGCCCTCTTGTGTTTTAATTGCTGTTTTTGAATGATAACAGGCTTTTTACTTAGTCGTTTGTAATTTTGTATACCTTTCGAGCATGGTGGAGTTATAACTATTAGTTTATAATGTTACTGGGCATGTTTTGGCTACTAAAGTTCAGCCTTACCAAAACTAAACTACCCCTTTAAAGGGACTTAGTAACATTGTCCAAATCCTCAAAATAAAATTGTAATACTAGCGGTTCCCTTATACCTTGTTGTATTCGTATTAACAATAAAATCACGGGACAGGTTTCGGTTTTTCAAATTTCCCTTTCGTTACAAAGATATGTATGATTGAAGTATTCAGATAAGAAAAACTCCGGGCGAGTTTTTCTTCCGTGTACAAAGTGAGTGCAGTGAGTTACTGAATATCACTTTGCATTTTCGCTCATTACTTGGCCATACAATGTCCATTTGACTTGAAATTTTCACACAATACCCTGTGGACATATGAGATAACAACAATATACATTGCATCAACCATTCATCACTTTTTGCACATGTCAACAAAGTTACTAGATCCCTTTAAAGGTATGGTGTCAAGAAAATCAGCTGAAAATGGCATTTTAGCCCTTCAGAAAGCCACTTACATGTAGATTTCGAATAAAACAACTGTTTTGCACTTGGAAAATTATTTATAAATGATATGAGAACCTGAAAATTTACTTTGAAAGTGCCCCCAAAAAAATTGAGTTCGGGCGAAGAAAAATGACGTCATAGTTGTGACGTCATCTGCAGGCAATCACAGGATCCCCGATACTCTAATTGCCATAGACGTACACGCTGAGCGCATCTAATCACATTGACAGAGAGATATTATTTCGATTTTTTTCAATATCTACATACATTTGTTTGAGTTTATAATTATGGAGGATCCACACCCAGATTCATCTGATTCTAACAGTGAGCGTGAATTAGACGAAAGATCTGGATCAGAGTCAGAATCGAGTTTTGAATTGACAGTTCCTGAAGATAAAATTCCAAATTGTGCGTCGGCAGCCAAAATGGAATGGAAGTGATAGAGGTGCAACCGAACAGATTTGTTGAGCGTGGCTGAGCAAATTCATGACAATTTCCCCATAATTGCAGACACCATTATTATAATTCTTATTTCATTATTTGTCTCCACAAATACAACAAATATAATTGCCAAATAAAGGCGCATACTCACTCTAAAATCGCTTCGAGGAAGTCTCCGATATGATTATAGCAATCGTATACCCAGCCCCCTCGCAGACAGGTCTTCCGGCCATCAGCACGCACGAGCGCTGCGGCTAGCCCAGGCCTAGCCTAACCATAATAAGTGGCGGCTTCATCCGATCACGTCTCAAAACATGGTGTACAAAAATGCGGTGTTTCGCACTCAAATTCATCTTTTTATGCGGCAATAAAATGACAAGCATCATTGCTTTGATGGATCTATTTAACAATATTTACGGAAATATATTTACAGAACATTCAGAATTACCTCAGTTTTGAGCAAAATATTACTTTTCCCCGAAATAAACAAATCCAAAACTCAAGTCGTTGGCGAGCGTGCGGGAGGTTGAACATAGTCAATCATTTCTGGGCATCGATATCATACACGTAGTCTACGCCGTTTGCAAATTAACAACAAAACTACAAAAGAGCGCTAAGTTCAGTTCATTTATTGTTTTTTTCTCTGTCGGCATTAGAATGCCGACATCTAATGCCGACAGAGAAAAAAAACAATAAACATTGTCAAAGAGGCCACGAAAGTGATAGATTTGTCCATCTAAGGTAATCGTTCTTGTATTTGTTTGAAAAGCCATGCAAACATGTATAAATTAAGAAATAGTCTAGAATAGGTGCGATCGTAATAATCTTGCATTTTCGTTACTTTTCAGAACTTGTAATACATAGGTAGTTGGCGCGGCAGCTAGCACGCGAGAGCATAACCTGTCTTGCCGCGCGGCCCCCCGAAACTCTGGCAGACCTGCACACACTCGCTAGGTCCTTCCCAGTCGGCCCTCGTTAATTTAACCTATGAGTTCTAAATCCGCCTCATACGTGGATCCTTATGGAAAACGGTGCAGGCTTATACTTTCCTTAGATGTGTTGCTGCATCTTGCTAAAATTCATTCCTGAGGCAATTTCAGTTAATCCTCAATTTTCAAGCAAATACGAGTTTGTATTACTAGCAAGAGAAAGTGTTTGCATTGAACCACGTTGTAAACAATTCTCGCTCTTCCGTGTTATTGCCTGCAGGTGACGTCATGACTCATGAGCTCATCGCTCCGCTAAAATTACTTTTTTAGGAGTATGGAACGCCGACGCGAAAAAGAGCCAAAAATGTGCATGAAATTTTCCTTTTTTGCCCAACTTATGGATTAAAAAAGAAAAAAGAATGTGGTATATCAATAAAGGCACATATTCAAAGCTATAAAGCTGAATCAAAGCCGGGATTGCGCCCCTCCTTTAAGGGCTCCCCGGCACTCACGTTTTTTTTTAAAGGGGAATTCCACTCCAGAAATATGATGTTTGCTATAAAATGAAGTGAACATGAAGAATCTTGATCGAAAATCTGAGCCAAAACGGTAGAGCAATAAAAAAGTTATGACAGGATGAACTTTGCTCCGATTTTTAGTATCATTCGCAATTTCTATCGATCGTGACGTCACTTGCGAGCTGCAGCCATTTTGACTTCTACATGTAAATTTTAGAAAATTTAAATTTTCTTCATAACAAAGCAAATTTATGAGCTTTCAAATTCCAAAGAGGTTGGCCCATCGATATTCTTCTATGAATTCGTGAAAACAAGCAGAGAAAAATTAATTTTTAGCAACGAAAATGAGAAATAAGTGTATTTTCATGTACTAAAGCCATGGCGAGTTGCTCGTCAATGATGTTGCATATGGCGGCAATTTTGAAACGATCGCTCATTACTACATGATGTTCAAATAGGTATAACTCCCGTGTTTCTTGTCCGATTTTGATCAAATTTTCACCAATTATGCCTCTTATTCTGCTTATTCAAATAACGAATGGTTTTTTCAGGCCCGGAATACCCCTTTAACAGGCCCTTTTGGGCCAGTAGATTTGTTTCAATTATTGTATGGGTATATTCGTTGTATTACTTATTATGGCGTTATGAAGGGTCATACAGTCACCCGACATTGTGAGATATTATGTATGCGAGCGAGCGGAGCGAGCTTGAAAATTTTACCTATTTCACAGCGGAAAATTGCCATTTGTTTCAATTACTGTATGGCTATATTCGTTTTATTACTTATGATATGGCGTTATAAAGGGAAATACAATCACCCGACGTTGTGAAATATTTTTTATGCGAGCGAGCGGAGCGAGCTTGAAAATTTTACCTATTTCACAGCGGAAAATTGCCATTTGTTTCAATTATTGTATGGGTATATTCGTTTTATTACTTATGATATGGCGTTATGAAGGATAATATAATCACCCGACGTTGTGAAATATTATGTATGCGAGCGGAGCGGAGCGAGCTTGAAAATTTTAGCAATTTCACAGCGGAAAATCCCAAAATCCCGGAGAAAATGAGGGAGAAAAGAGGGGAAAGGAATACATCCCCGTATACCCAATATACGTGAGTACCCCCCCCCCCCCCCCCCCCCGGGTGTTTGGTGTTTGATAGCCGAACATTTTCAGAATCACGGTGTCAATTCATAAAAAAGACAGTATAAAATGAAAGCATACCTATCAAATATAAGCTTGGGCTATTTGTTATGGATATGTAACTTCCGTGTCCATTCGATTCTCACAAATGTGATTTTTTGTTCACTTTCTTGTTGGCTGTCAGTTCATTCGCTATCTCTTTTTCAAGCAACAATCGCTTGGTGGATTGGATAGAATATTTGGCTTGTTTCTTGCAGAATTATAGCACAGAATAGCCAATATACAAGTATACAAAATATACGGAAATTGGCCGGTCTCGAGCTGGACTCGGCCCGAGTCATCGACCTTCGAGTCCGAGTCCGAGGCCGAGTCCAGGGTCCCCGAGTCCGAGTCCGAGGCCGAGGCCGGCAATGCCGGCCTCGAGTCCGGTCTCGAGACCAAGACCGGCCTCGAGTCATACAACACTGCTATGCAGTAGCAGACAGAGGCAGATGGAGATCCCCCCACCTCTCGCCTCTGAAAATAAGATATTACTAAGAAATGATAAGGGTTAGAGATGCAATTAACTGCAAGGTTTAAATTAATTGTAAGTCTGATCATATGACTATAAAATGCACACATCTACATGTAATTGGTTCAAATGCACAAATTTTCTGACTTGCAATTCATTGCAACTTTACAATCGATTGCAAGTCTTTCTGCAACGGGACCCCGATGACGCAGACTACACGAAATGACATTGAGAAATGAATACAAACCTTCTCTTCTAAGTACTTTCTGAACTTCTCCTCTAGGTCGGGACTTGACACCGTATCATACACTACGTCTGCTGTAAACTGTACTCCTGTCAGAAAAGCAACCAAAAAAGACAATTAAAGGGGTGATCTAGTAACTTTGTTGACATATGCAAGAACTGATAAAGGGTGGACAAAATTGATTTTATATGTCCACTTAGTGATGTGTGAAAATTTGTGTTAAATGAATGGCATATTTTTGAGTAATGAGCCCAACTACCAAGACAGCCAAGTACTATTTGCTAACTAAGTTTTCACATAGTTGAAATGATCCCCGCGAATTAAAGGGTACCACTACCCAAAAATAATCTTCTTATAAATGAAAGGTAACCTTTTAAGTAGTCCATCACCAACAAGTTCAGGAAAATATGTTTCCAGAAAAATTATACATTTTGAAATAAGCATCACCATACTAAAGCATGTGGTCAAGGGGTCTGCAGACTAAGACTAACTTTTGTCTAGGACCAACACATCGTCCATGATTCTATTGTCTCCTAACGTACGCGTAAATAGAATTGACGCACTCGCAGACGTTTTGCGCATACAGAACCATGAGGCCATATTGGTTCTGTAAATGGTGGTAATTAATTGTATTGTTTATGAATTACACAACCCTTTGCAAAGTGTTGAGCATCTATTTGATATCGCACAATGGTACCAAAACATGTAATTATGTGTTGTTCTTTGCCTGGTGGTCCCCTTTAAATCAAATCATAAATATCTCAAAGACAAAGACAAAATTTGAACCACAGAAGCTGGTTTTATACTACTTTTAGTAAGAGGAAAACAACCAGGAACAAAAAAACAACTAGAGATGCAAATTAATTTTTTTCAATTTAGACAAAGCTTTTTTCAGGTTTTCACCTGTTTTAAAACCTAATATGCATGGAGCTGTAAAATTAAAAGATCTGTTTTATCCAGATTCCGTGGCATTGTTACAGGGGTCCCCCTCCCCCTCCCCCCCCCACCACAACTTATTTGACAAAAATTAAAACCATATAAGGGAATAAAATCCTTAAAAATAAAGATATATGTAGGCCCCTGCAGGGCATGTGGGTCACATGCCCACCACTCCCCCCCCCCCCCCCCAAAAAAAAAAAAAAATAATAATAATAAATAAATAAATAATAATAATAAATATTGCCCAAAACAATTAAAAAAAACATAAGGGGAAATTCTTAAAAATAAAGAAATGCATAATAGGATGTGTCTACCAATAATTTGTGTGACCCCCTCCCCTCAACATTGCCATAGGTATGGGGGTCAAGTGCCCCCCCCCCCGCTCCCAGACAAAAATAAATATATAATAATTTGACAAAAACAATAACAAACATAAGGGAAAACATTTCTTTAAAAATACATACAAAATACATGAGGTGTGCCCACCAATAATTTGCGTGCCCCCCCAAAAAAATAAAATAATAAAATAAATAATAATAATACAAAATAAATAAAAAATAAACAAATTCAGTTTGACCATGCTATGCCACTTTTGAGATTAGTGAGCAGTATGAATTCTTAACTGTCTTACCAGTCTTTTCCAGGGTCTTTGGGATTGTCTCTCTCCTCATTGTCCCACACGGATAGAGCAGGGGCCTTGATCCGGGATCAATAACTGAGGGAATAGATCAAAGGAGAAATGCCTAGTATAAAAACATAGGTTGCATTTATATTCAGTTGATATCTTTGACTTTGTTTTTATTATAATTTATATAGCAACAACAATGTTCTGGGGGAGGGGGGGTGGGGGGGGTGGAGGCAAGAGCTCAACCATGATGCAGGACCAGCCCTAGTTCCATTGATCTCTAGATATGCTTCAAGGATAAACCTTAAAGGGTACCACCACCCAAAAATAATATTCTTATAACTGAAAGGTAACATTTAGTAGTCCATTCCATCAAAAAGTTCAGAAAAAATATGTTCCAGAAAAAAATGTCTATAATTGGAAAACGTATCACCATTCTAAAGCATGCGTTCATGGGTCTGCATGTACGAAGACTACGTTTGTGCAGAGCAAACGAATCGTCCGGATTCTATTGTTTCCAAACGTACGCGTGAATAGAATTGGCGCACTCGCAAATGTTTGGCACGTACAGAACCACGAAATAATAGTGGTTCCGTAAGTGGTGGTAATTTATTGCATTGTTTATGAATTACACAACCCTTTGCAAAATGTTGGGTATCTATTTGATATCACAAAATGGCACCAAAACATATAATTATGTGTTGTTCTTTGCCTGGTGGTCCCCTTTAATGGCTGAATGAGTAATGTGCTCTGCTATTATGCTCAGTTTATTTGTTTAAATTGCAAAAAAACTTGTAAGATACTTACCATCTAGAATGACCTTGCAGAGGTTTTCTGCATTCCCAGAATCCTCTCCGACTGGGTCCAGTCCCAGTCTTCTAACCTCGGATCCTGTTGATGTCCCAACGCTGAAAGATGGTAACTTCTGCCACCTGGCTTTAAGACTGCCATCCCATTCTGTGTACAGTACAAATGGTACAGGAATCAAATCCGGTTTGGGGCCTAGCTTTTGATCCTAGCAGAATATTTGTCAGGGCAGAAATGACAATGATTGACATGTAGATCGACTATGGAGTATAACAAGTAAACACATGCACACATTTAAAGCAAACAGGGGGAAATGAGGCAGAGACACAGAACAATCAAGTACAAATACCTTGAATGATATCATCAATGTCTTTATATAACACGTAGGTGCGTGATTTGCAAATGATTTATGTCAATTTATGCCTAAAATGACATCATTATTTTATTTTAAGTTCATCCATTTGCTGGTTATATGACAGTGACGTACCTTCGGTGTAGCGAAGGGGGCATACATGTGCCCCAAATAATTTGACAAAAATAACAATCAAAGCTAGTCCACTTCTTTTGTTCCTGTTCTGTGCTCACATCACCCGTCCTAAATGTTTTTGCACATGACAACAGCACCTAATGTTACCATGCAAGTAATGCACCAGACCATGGTCTTTACTTTATCCAAAAGAAGAGAAACAAAAAGGGAGAAGAAAAGAAATAAATTAAAAAAACATACATATAAATACCCACATCTATGATGTACATTTTCATATTATAGGGTATGAACCTAATTTACATGCCATACACATAATTTCATTGTAGCACAGAGTACATAGCTTGAGCTAATGTATGAGTGTACATACTAGATGCTTACCATCATCGTGAGAAAACTGCTTGAGGGCCATGGCAACTGACTGCACGGTTCTTGGGCTAGAGAAGATGAGGCCAGAGAAGTCTTCTGGCCTGGAGATGTGCGCGTACAAGTTATCAAGATTTGTAAACTCGAAGCTGATGGGCGACAGAGAGACGCAGCCTATACCAGCTTCTTGAAAGGCCTGTTAAATTGGGAAAAAAGGAAAAGAGAAATAAGTAGACAACTATGAATCATGTGAAATAAAATATGGAAAAAAATAGTCTATGATTGTATTTTCGTCTTTCACCAAATTGTACAAGTTAAAAACTGGATGTGAAATAAAATATGGAAAAAAAAAAAAAAAGGAATAATGACTATAAATGATTTAATTTCTGAATATAGTCTACATGATTTTCGACTTTCACCAACGTGTACAAGTTAAAAACTGGATGCTCAGTGCATGTTTGAGTTGCTCTGGAAAAAAAATCACAAGCGCGGATGCGCAGAGCCGCAGTCTTGGGCTAGGTTTGAACCCACAACCTCCAGATTACTATACAGGGTGGCCAAAAAAAAAACGGAACGGGGCACTTCCCAAAATATAGTAACAAATGTATTATGTCCATCGGATAGGGTGTCTTTTCAAATGAACAACGATACCAAAAACAGTCAATTTGGTCGTGTAGTTTTTGTTTTAGGGCGCTGTGAGTGACACCATGTCAGCCTGTCAGGTTCCCTTTTTGTCAATTTTTACCAAGTCAGTGCTTGATAAATCGCACTTACCGCCTTTCATAGCGTTGAACAACGCGCGCCATTGTTAGTGTCCATTCAGCTGTGTGCCGAGAGAATGGGCATAGCTGTTCGAATCAATGACGGGCAGGAAGTGCGATTTATCAGGCAGTGACTTGGTAAAAAATGACAAAAATGGGAACCTGACATGGTCTCACTTAAGACGTCCTACAACAAAAACTGCTCGTCCAAAATTACTGTTCTTGGTATCGTTTTTCATTGGAAAGAACACTCTATTCGATTGACATAATCATTATTTTGGGAAGTGCCCTGTTTTTGGGGGGCCACCCTGTATAGTCAGGCATCATAACGACAAGACCAACGAGATCGAGATGGCAAGCATTTGCAGCAATGGCCATTAGCCAGAGCTTTTATTTAACTGAAATGAATCAATTGGTTAATTTGAAAATTAAAAAATGCATACCGGTAATATATTCATTACAGACACATGGTATATTGCGTCTGCATAATACTATATACTGTATAAACTGGGCTCCAAAAGAAACTTATCACTTCTTCAGAGCGACACACATTGAAATCCAAAGCATACAAATTAATCATAATTGGGCATAGGTTAGCTGTAATACTCCTCAGCAAGCACATCTAAAAAAAAATAGTCAACAAAGAATAAAATAAGGTGAAATCGCAAGACGTCATTTTTCAAAAATCACAGAAACTCGGTACGGACAATAGCCAGTCCTTTCCTGGAGGTTTGCAGCGAGCAGTTTCTGTGATTTTTGAAAAGTGACCTGTAGCGATTCCATCGCATTTTTCTCTTTTTTGGCAAAAGCAACCTTTCAATTTTTCAGATATGCTTCATTAAAATCATAAGGAGAATGATAGCTTATCTGTGTCTAAATATGATTCAATTTGATGCTATGGATTTTAGTGAGCGTCGCTCTGTAGACGTGATAAGTTTCTTTTGGAGCCCAGTTTATATGCATTTTGTGAAACACAAACATCTGTCATAATTGAAGAAATAACGTACTGAAACCATTGGAAACGTGAAGTGAAAGATGAAGTCTGAAGAAACTGTATATGATTATCAATTATAGCATAATAAATCTCCTTGTTTTTTGTTAGGGTGACTAAATTAAAAAATAAGACTTTGGTTGATCTATAATAATGAATACATCACATATCTGTTGACTATTTGATGTACATTTTTGTCATATTTTGTATATTATTTTTTCTATTTCTGTTTTCTACCTGCTAAGTTTCACCCCTAAAAAAACCTGCCAGAAGCTATCGACTTCTGTGACATCATAATACCATTCAACCATCAGTCAGCTAGATGAACAAAAGACATTGGTATGTCATTTGACCACATGTTTACAATAGCATTCATGTTTTATACAATGCCCACTCACCATGAAAAGAAGGGTTTCAATGAAAACATCCAATGCTAATGCAACAAGGTACTCAGTGGGTGAGAACATATCTTTTGTTTATGTTTATCTAGCTGATCGATGGTTGAAACTTGAATGGTATTGTGATGTCAGAGAAGTCAATGGTAGAGGGGTTTGTTTAGGGGTGGATCTTATTCTTAGACTTAGCAGGTAGAATACAAATAATAGAAAAAATAATATTAAAAATATGACAAAAGTGTACATCAAATAGTCAACAGATATGTGATGTATTCATTATGATAAATCAACCAAAGTCTTTTTATTTTTTAATTTAGTCACCCTTTAACTTACATTACAATAAATAAAAAAATTCAATAATCTCATTCACAAAATTGACTGACTCCATGCATGATTGATTTGAGGTAGATCGATTTGTTGTATGAAGTTTGTATGATATTTTACAAATGTTAATATAATTTTATATTGACATGACCCCATGACATTACTTAGTCCATTTATTTAGTTTTTCAATGTGGCATGATCCACACACAAACATTACAATACCATACTATGCGCTCTGCATTGCGTTGATAATACACAAGTCCCGGTAGAAAAACGCACGTCACCCATGCATTAAGTATACACCGTTTGCCACGAGATGTGGCATGAATGATTGATTGCATTTTAACTTGATCACAAAAATGACCAAATATGAAAAAATAGAAATCATCGTCCACTACTTACCGTTTGGTATTTATCTTGAGTACTGCTACCATCTTGAACAGATCGAAGCAAGAGAGTATTCATCTTTACTATGTAGACGTAACAAATCTCTATCGACTTGTCGACAGACAGAGCTAGAGAATCAGTTTCATACCTTTGCAACGTCGTCTGCTATTTTCATGAAAATATGTAATTATAGGAAGTAATTTTTTTAGAGGATTTGTTACATTTTATACCACTATCATCACAAAATAATTATTTTTAGATTTTCTAATTTTTCAAAAACTGTTAATGTAAGTAAATAGTGATCTTGTAAAGGTTAAATGCCTACGCTATTTAAACATTTCTGAATGAGGCTACTTTATCCAACATGGCGACTTCCTATAAGAAAAAACGAGTGCCATGCGAGGGGAATGAAGATGACTCAAATGAGGAAAAGGATGCTCGAGTAGAGGATGAAAGTGATGGTGATGGTGATGGTGATGATTTTGACGATGAAGGCTCGTCTGATGAAGAGATAAATGAGGTAATTTTTTGTTTTGTAGCCCCAACAATGTCTGATACTTGCCTGTGTTAATATGATGGAGTCCCACATACCTATTTTGATGTTAGTAAAATTCTTCTTGAGTTATTGCATTTTTATGATTAAAAGAGAGGGAATCTATGCCATGGTAGGCCTACCCGACCTTGTTAATAAAGCTTTATTGGATATTATTCCTTTGTACTTTACTTGCAGGTAATGCTGTAACCGATCATCGGATCGGCATGCCGATCCCGATCCGATCATGGTTGATCGGACCGTTTTTCCGATTTCCGATCTTCAGAAAAAAAATCGGAAGATCGGATCGGATAATTTTTTTTTTTTTTTTTTTTTTTGGTGAAAAACAAAACAAAAAACCCGGGAGAAAACCATCCATTTTCTTTGAAGGATATCGGAATTGAAATTTAAAAAAGGAACAATCTGTATCATTTACTTGAAAAAAATTTTATTTTCGAGATACTCTTTGTTAGTTTACTTCGTTTTGAAAGCGAAAATCGGAACAAGACACGCAAAATTGCTAGTCATTTGAACGATATTCCCGACGGATGTTCACATGAACTCTGGGCCGTCAGACCCGGCGCGCGCGCGATCGGCGCCGCGCTGGCGTGCATGCATGCGGGCGGCATGCGTGTCCTATGTCGCAAGCTATATAGATCAACAAATTATCGTTTTCATATCCTCTTTTACATGTTAAATTCAGTCTTTTACTGTCGACCGACTGATAGAGAATGCTGATAAATTATGGAAGAGGACATAAAAACGATTTGTTGATCTATAGTCGCCAGCAAGGACTAAGATTCAGGGGAAAGCTGGTACATAATTATATTACATGCACTGACAATTTTTTCATATCAACTGTAAATTTGCTCTCTCGATCTCCCGGTCCCCGAATTCTGGGAGATGTTGTTATATTGACTAATGGCGTCAAAATTTAACTATATAAACATAATCATAACATGTTTTTTTTTTTTTGTCTTTCCTTTTTAGGAAGATGACGGACGCTCCAATTTTATTTTAAGGCAGTCGTTTTGTCGAGCATCGGAAACCTTCAACTTTACTACATTCGGCCGATCCTTCGTTCATTTTTTGTTTTACTATAAGTTCTTTAAAGAATTATAATTTGTTTACGCTGTGATTATTTATGTAATGACGAGGAAGACGAGATAAACATGAGCACGGGGGACTTAAAAGGATACTTATGATAATGATTGAAATGTGGTCAGCCACCTCCCCCACCCCCCGCCCCCCCCCCCCAAAAAAAAAAATCAAAACATTCTGTGACCGCTGATTATGATTTAGTTTCACGTGCGACTGTGCGATTTTGTTATGATTAATTATTATGTACTCGTGCTTATGATGATGTTCATGATATAAATACTTTTATTATTTCTACGGATGATGGCTTGTGAAAGTGTATACTTGATGATCAACATAATATAAACGTTAAATTGAAATAATGGTGATGATAAGATAATTATGATAACAATTGAAATGTGGTCAGCCCCCTCCCCCATCATCAATGCGGCCCCTGATTATGATTTAGTTTCCGATGTGCGACGGGGCGATTTTTATTTTTATGTACTCATGATGATGTTCAAAATATAAATACTTATTATTTTCTACTGATGATGGCTTGTGAAATTAAATACTTGATGATCAACATCATAATATAAACGTCAAATTGAAAATAATGGTGACGGATAAGATAATTATGATAACAATTTAAATGTGGTCAGCCCCCTCCCCCATCCCCCAATATCAATGCGGCCCCTGATTATGATTTAGTTTCCGATGTGAGACGGGGCGATTTTTATTTTTATGTACTCATGATGATGTTCAAAATATAAATACTTATTATTTCCGACGGATGATGGCTTGTGAAATTGTATACTTGATGAAAAACATCATAATATAAACGTCAAATTGAAAATAATGGTGATGATAAGATAATGATAACAATTTAAATGTGGTCAGCCCCCCCCCCCCCCCCCGAATCAAAAACATTCTGCGGCCCCTGATTATAATTTAGTTTCATGTGCGACCGTGCAATTTTAATTTTTATGTACTCATGATGATGTTCAAAATATAAATACTCTATTATTTCTACTGATGATGGCTTGTGAAATTAAATACTTGATGATCAACATCATAATATAAACGTCAAATTGAAAATAATGGTGATGATAAGATAATTATGATAACAATTGAAATGTGGTCAGCCCCCTCCCCCATCCCCCAATATCAATGCGGCCCCCGATTATGATTTAGTTTCCGATGTGCGACGTGGCGATTTTTATTTTTATGTACTCGTGATGATGTTCAAAATATAAATACTTATTATTTCCGACGGATGATGGCTTGTGAAATTGTATATATACTTGATGAAGAACATCATAATAATAACGTCAAATTGAAAATAATGGTGATGATAAGATAATTATAACACTTGAAATGTGGTCAGCCCCCCCCCCCCCCCCCCCCAAATAAAAAAAATTAAAAAAATGTGCGACCGTGTGATTTTTTATTTTTATTTTTTCAGGGGGGGGGGGGGGGGCACGCAAATGGGGAACTAATTATTTCGTTCACACTGCCATTAGGCTAACGCTTTCTTCATTTTTTGTCACATTGTATTGAGGACCTCCCCATATAGTTTACCTCGAAGCTACGCATAATTTAAGTATTAGTAATTATTGCAATAATTGTTCATGTTAAGATAGTACGTAACGCAATTAAAAATAATAATAAATTATATACTACCTACATTTTATCGGGGAGTTGCCATGACGCAGTTTACAATGTTCTTGCTTCGCCCCTGGCTCCATTATAATGGCCCTTTGTCCGTCTCGATGTTAGTAATTATTATAATCATCACCTGTCAAACATGCACCATCATCCTCATCTTCATCATGGATCATTACCATCCTCTTTTTTTTATCATAATAATCATTGCCATCGCCATCTTCATAATGATCATTCATTGCCATCCTCATCAGTTCATCATTTCCGTCATTTATCAATCATATTAGGCGCTATAATTATAAATCGAGATTATTATTATTATACTTGGTGTCAAACAATAGTTTATAAATATAATACCCGGTGTACTTGTTTTCAAATCGGGGAGGGGGTGGCATCGTTCTCAGTAGACTGGGGAAGGGTACTTTGTTTCTTGAGTAGGCCTATACGCCGGACGACGGGAAGTTTGGGGGCGGGGGGCTATTATTTTTTTTTGTACATTTAAAACTCATTTCGGATTGTTGAATGACGTGGGGATCGGTATATTGGGGCTATTGGTACAAGTAATTAGCGAACAAACTTGTGTACTAGTTGCAATACAACAAAGCAATACACACTAATCAAATACAAACAAACAAACACATGTAGCCAGTGGCGAAGATGGTCGGACTGATGGGGGGGGGGGGGGGGGGGGGGCACAACAATTATTGGGGGTATATTACTTTGTTTATTTAAAAAATGTCCCCTTAATTTTATGTTTTCTATTGTTTTTTTTTTTCAGAATTATTTGTATACTGCATGTAGCTTATAATACATCATGTACCCAACTTGTTGATCGAGTTAAACTGATTCTAAAGGAGAACAAAGAATAACAAAACAGTTAAATAAACTCCAGTTATTTTTTAGAAAATCAGTCGTGAAAAACAAAATCAAAATATCTTAATTATTTTTTATACTGAGTAATATTAATAATCAAGCTGCAATTCAAGGAAACAGGATAAAATAAACAAGCGATGCACAAAAATCTGACTGAAAATGCATGCAGCAACAGCATAAAAAAACGATGTCAAACTAAAAACAAAATGCAAAAATAAGTAACAACAACATCAACAAAAAGAGGTCACATGGACGGAGATAGATCAGCTGTCACATGTCGCGTGCTGCATGCATGCTGCGCGCGCGCGCCGCGATGCAGGTATGCACGGGAAAGCATAGCCTCCGCTGACGGTCTTCTCCGCCTTATCTCTCCCGGTTGGCCACGCTAGCGCCAGCCCCGCGCGATGCACAGCTCCGAGCAAGCTGCCTCGGCGCATCCAAAACTATTGATTAAGTCGTCCAAATGGCTTTAAGCCTACTACGCCTGCCAAGTACTTAAACTCTGCAGTGTGCTGAACTGCACAGTATAAGTACTTGGCAGGCATAACAGCATCTTCATTATGAAGACGCTAAACTCGGTGCCAAGCACATAAACTTTGCAGTGTGCTCAGTCGAAAGTCCCATGTGATTAATTTGACGTAAACTTTCAGAATCGCCGTGAGTAATTTCGTAAAAGGAGAAGTAATCAGTTTGAAATGAAAGCATACCTATACAAAATTACATTGGGCTTATTAATATGGATATATGTTGCTTTGTCATTCATTTATTGTCCCAAAATATGTTTTTGGGGATCATTTTCCAAAGAAAAAAAAAAACTTTTTTTTTTTTTTTTTTTTTTTTTTTTCCGATCATCCGATCCCGATCAAGTAGCGATCCGATTTTGATGATACAAATTTTGCCGATCCGATCAACCGATCCGATCATCAAGGTCAGTTACAGCACTAATTAATTCACAAAATTAGGTTTTTATCGTCCAGATTGTGGTAAGAAGCAAAAATTCCAAAATGGTATCCGAATTTGTGTCCACAGTGCGCATGCGTGAGGTCGCAGGTCAAACTTTGGCGTACGAGCCAAGATGTACTCAATGTTAACCTAACCGCCTGGCATATACATCGCTCGAAATCTTGCAGGAACATGTTTGTAGATGGGCGATGAGGTGTTTTATCCTCTTTAAGCAGATTTTTTTTAAATTTTGTTTACTTGTACTGCACCCTAAAATACCTATGTACGACGGCGCTACACAAAATTGCTATAAAACAATGATAACCTACCTCAAATTGATTATTTATGTCGATTGTCCTTGTTAGAATCCCGCTGTGCGATGCCGACGGATCGAAAAAAAAAGCCGGATTCTAATAAGGACGATCGACATAAATAATCAATTTGAGGTAAGTTATCATTCTTTTTATAGCAATTTTGTGTAGCGCCGTCGTACATAGGTATTTTAGGGTGCAGTACAAGTAAACAAAATTTAAAAAAAATCTGCTTAAAGAGGATAAAACACCTCATCGCCCATCTACAAACATGTTCCTGCAAGATTTCGAGCGATGTATATGCCAGGCGGTTAGGTTAACATTGAGTACAGTGGCCTGGCTTATATGTATTAGTCAACCGATCGCCACTTACGCGCGGAACCGGAATAAAACCTCGCATATATATCCCAGCATGCATTGCCGATGACTTTGGAGGCGACAGGACAATTTCGAATATTTGTGCGAAGCCGTTTGGGATTAATCATCAATTTGAGGTAAGTTATTATTCTTTTCATATAATTTCTATGTAGCGCGCAGATAAAACGCACTTTTGTTCTCTAGAAAAGGTTAACCAAATACAAAAAAATTATAATTAAAGGTGATAAAAACACCTCATCGCAAAAACGCTACACCATTTCGATCGTCAGTAATTCACAGCTCTGTGCTACGCACAGAGCTGATCATAGTTATGCGTAGCACAGAGCTGTGAATTACTGACGATCGAAATGGTGTAGCGTTTTTGCGATGAGGTGTTTTTATCACCTTTAATTATAATTTTTTTGTATTTGGTTAACCTTTTCTAGAGAACAAAAGTGCGTTTTATCTGCGCGCTACATAGAAATTATATGAAAAGAATAATAACTGGTACCTCAAATTGATGATTAATCCCAAACGGCTTCGCACAAATATTCAAAATTGTCCTGTCGCCTCCAAAGTCATCGGCAATGCATGCTGGGATATATAGGCGAGGTTTTATTCCGGTTCCGCGCGTAAGTGGCGATCGGTTGACTAATACATATAAGCCAGGCCACTGTACTCAATGTTAACCTAACCGCCTGGCATATACATCGCTCGAAATCTTGCAGGAACATGTTTGTAGATGGGCGATGAGGTGTTTTATCCTCTTTAAGCAGATTTTTTTAAAATTTTGTTTACTTGTACTGCACCCTAAAATACCTATGTACGACGGCGCTACACAAAATTGCTATAAAAAGAATGATAACTTACCTCAAATTGATTATTTATGTCGATCGTCCTTGTTAGAATCCGGCTTTTTTTTTCGATCCGTCGGCATCGCACAGCGGGATTCTAACAAGGACAATCGACATAAATAATCAATTTGAGGTAGGTTATCATTGTTTTCATAGTAATTTTGTGTAGCGCCGACATATATGGGGGTTTCTGTGTGTAGTACAAGTAAACAAAATTAAAAATAATCTGATTAAAGGGGATAAAACACCTCATGTCAAAAAAACTTCTTAATTTCAATCGACATCTCGTCACAGCGATGTGCTACGCACATCGCTGATCACAGTTAACGACGAACTATCAATCGCTGTGCAGAACGCGCGCACATCTTGGCTCGTACGCCAAAGTTTGACCTGCGACCTCACGCATGCGCACTGTGGACACAAATTCGGATACCATTTTGGAATTTTTGCTTCTTACCACAATCTGGACGATAAAAACCTAATTTTGTGAATAAATACACCGAATGGAGCCTCATGTATCAAGACAGTGGACCATTGATGTCCATGGATAACATCCGTCGTAAGTATAAAACCAGATATAAATTGTATAGTATCTTATATACTATTTTTACCAATAATTGTTACGAGCGATACACCTAACACACACTTCAATATGCCAGGCTCTGTGCTACGCACAGAGCCTGGTTAGGTTAGGTTGTCGGCTGGTTATTGATCGATCCCAGTCATTCGGCTAGTAAAGACTAAAGACTTTAAGTCTTTACTAAAGTATATCGTAGACATTGGTAGATGCCTGGCCTCGGCCTCCCAATACTCCCCCCAAAAATGAATAAAAGTATTTTATTCATTCAAAAATAAATTGCTATCTATTTTTTTAAAAATTGCAACAAAAAAGAGACCTTTTCCAAATTTAGCGCCCGAGAATACCACACATCACATATGCGACACTGGCTGAATGAATATAATCCATGCACGCGACTGCATTATTTTGGGCCCGCAAGCAGACGATGTATGGCGGTAGGCGAGAACGAAGTGTGCAGCATCGAGAGTGAGGGCCATGCGTCACAAAATATTGTGGCGCATTGCATTATGGGAGTAAACAGTCTCACTCGCCGTTTGTGCGCCTCGCAAAATAGACATACTGAAGTAAAGTAAACAAATCAATAAAAAAAAAAAAACTTTCCGTCAAACAATCAGAAAGGTAAGGGTATTTTTGAGCTTGTCATATTTTTATCCTTCATATGAGTATAGCAATTAGAGGTTCCGGATTTCTTCTTTAAACCAGGTTTCGTTAAAACTAAAGTTATTTGCCTTCTGATAGAAATACATGTAGACTAAATCACTTTTCCGACACAATGTCTAATCGAAATATGCACTGTACAAAGCCTATGGAGAGGCGACGTTGTAGGGAGGCGCTATGGGGTAGGGTCTAGAAAAGTGAGTCCGCTGGGTTTCAGAGGAAAATTTCTCCAAGAAATCCACCTAGGATATGTTATATAGGTTCTATTCTTTCATTTAAACCAGGTTTCGTTAAAAGTTATTTGCCTTCTGATAGAAATAAATCACTTTTCCGACACAATGTCTAATCAAAATATGCACTGTACAAAGCCAGATTGAGAGGCGACGGTGTAGGGAGGCGCTATGGGGTAGGGTCTAGAAAAGTGAGTCCGCTGGGTTTCAGAGGAAAATTTCTCCAAGAAATCCACCTAGGATATGTTATATAGGTTCTATTCTTTCATTTAAACCAGGTTTCGTTAACATTTATTTGCCTTCTGATAGAAATAAATCACTTTTCCGACAATGTCTAATCGAAATATGCACTGTACAAAGCCTATGGAGAGGCGACGGTGTAGGGATGCGCTATGGGGTAGGGTCTAGAAAAGTGAGTCCGCTGGGTTTCAGAGGAAAATTTCTCCAAGAAATCCACCTAGGATATTTATATAGGTTCTATTCTTTCATTTAAACCAGGTTTCATTAAAAGTTATTTGCCTTCTGATAGAAGTAAATAACTTTTCCGACACAATGTCTAATCGAAATATGCACTGTACAAAGCCTATGGAGAGGCGACGGTGTTGGGATGCGCTATGGGGTAGGGTCTAGAAAAGTCAGTCCGCTGGGTTTCAGAGGAAAATTTCTCCAAGAAATCCACCTAGGAAATGTTATATATATACAAATTGTGGATCACATAAACGAAAGGGAGAAATCGGCCGACAAAAATTGTTTTTGTTTTGGATAATGCAGCAGGCGGAAGAGGTTGATACGTTCCTCAAAGTTATGCAGCTTTTTTAGGTCACTTCGGTGATCCCTGACATATATATCCCCAAGTTGATTTCTATCCTTCGGGTATATGTCAGGTTTATAATTTAGCTTCTGACCTCACGAGCAATGAAAATTAAGGGGTTTCTGGGACGAATGCTGTCATAGGATTTTCTAAAGCTCAGTCATTAAGAGCCCCGGTCTAGCAATCCGGAGGTCTCTGGTTCGTATCCCGTTGGAATCCCATTTTCTTTGCTCATTTTTAATCACATTATATATTTCTGGTCAGTTTCTTTATATGTTTGAATTAACACAATCTATTCTCACATTTCTTTCTTCCAGGTATCCACGATGGACGGACCCTCAGAATCCCAGAACAGCTCAACTGTTATCCACCTCCATGATGTGCACACATCTGATGTGTGGATGCAACAAAGAAATATTTTCTTTGAACAACGACAACATCATGACTCTGAGATCCTTGGCGATGTCAGCAAGAGAGATGGAGAATTTGTCTTCCACCTGCTTGAAGTCCATGCCAAGTTCTGCCTCAAGCCTAATTCCTGTCAACCTATCGGTGGTGATGACGACATCCAAAAGTCAAACGTGACGGGTCTTCAAGTTTCCACAAGTGTGATGATTGCTGCTCCTTCTACCTCAAGCACATCAGATTTTGTTGAGAAAACTTCCATTACCAGCATGACATACATTGATCAAGAAACCGGATTAGCTTTTCCTAATCCTTCTCGTAAGTTTTTAATTGTTTAAAAGTTTTCTACACTTGACTGTAGATTTAAACAAAAATACACCCCCAAAAATGTTTAAGAAAATAAATAATGCAGAAAATTAAATTTTTTCATTCAAATTTGTTTTCTTTTTTGAACTACTAGAGAGTTAGCTGATGTCTACAGACAAAGTTTCTGGACACCTACCTTTGTCATATTAATTAGAAATGGCTTGGAGCTTTCACATTTCTTGTAAACATTGTAGTTGGGCTTAATGGTAAAAGAAGAATGAAATGGGTTCTGATTTATCTATAGATGGAGGTACTCGTAATTGAATTTAAAAATGTTCTAGCATGATATTGATTGTCAAAATTGGTGGGCAGGAGGTATTATCTAATATGAATGGTCACTTTGTCACTGGATAAACACCAACCGGGGGGGCACTCAAATTATTTTTTCACGGGGTGTGCCACACGGAACTCTGAAATAGGGGTCTTAAGAGCTGACTAAAAGCAAAAAAATATAGGGTCTTTGATGGAGCTACAAAAACCCTGAAATGGGAGTTAAGGGGCCTACTTGAAGCAGGTTAAAACTACAAAATATGGGCAAAATACATGAACTTGGAGCTACCAAAGACCTACGGAAACCCTCAAAAAGGCTCAAATGAAGCTGACTATAAGAATAATGGACTTTGCGCTACTCTACTACCTAGCCAAGTCATTCCAGGGGTGTATGGAGCGGCAATTTTTGAAAATCGGGTATCTTTAGAGCGGCAATCGGGTATGAAAACGGGTTTTTTTTTAAGCGGCACATACCCGTCTTACATTATACATGTGTGCCCCCCCCCCCCCCCCTGATCTTGAGCTATTCTCTGCCAAGCAGTTGTCATTTTGTGCTGCTAAATCACCCCTCCATATTCTCCTTTGTCTCCCTCTTTTTCTGGTCAGGTGTCTAAGAGTCCAAACTGTAGTTTTGTGTGTCCATCTGATTGTTTAAACTATCACACAGAAACATTTTACGATATTGGCACGTGATCAAAGTCTTCAAGTTCTCTTTTACAAAATTGTCTCTCCTTTTTCTTTTGCATGAATTTACCAGAGGAAACTACAGGTGGGTGGATCCCGGAGCAGCCTCATGCCAACTGGGAATCACCTGACATGTCACATGACCTTACAGCAGTCAGCCTGTCTAGAGTCATCAAGTTGGAGAAAGAAGACGATGTACCCGAAGGTAAATAAGTACTGATAATTAGTAATGTATAAACATCAGAGAAGAACTACTGAAAATCAATATTATAATAAGAGGACGGGGTGGCGTGTCCATCAAAATTCTTCATCTAACGAGCCATACGTATTGCTTGTCCGTCACGGTAGTTTTCGCTTAATTTTTAGCTGGGCGATGAATCTGCCGTTGTTTTCGCGTATATTTTTAGCTGGGCGATGAATCTGACGTTTGTACGCAAGTGGTTGCGAGATCCTTTTTAACTAAATTTCGCGATATCAACAAATTTCGCTGGTCCATTAAATGGGATTGATACAATTTGTTTTGCCTAGCTATTACGGTACTGCGTATGGCCATGCTGCACCACGCCAGGATGTGCACACGCTACACGTGCAATTTGACAAGCCAGACATCCTATGCGACAAGCCAGACATCATATGCGCATGCGCATATCGTCTCAGAGGGATGCGATCTGTTTTGCATTGGTATAGTACTGCGTACACATGCTGGGTAGGGCCTGTTTCAAAATAGGTAACCAACTTGCTGAATTTTAAAACTTTGTTGTAAATGATGTTCATTTACATTTTGGGGATGATTCACACCTGCTCTTTCATAAAATATCTATTTTCATGCAAATATTTCATGATTTATTAACTATTTTGTCATTTATGTAACATCATGCCAATTTGCAAGCATGTCGGAGGGAATTTTTTCCATAAAAGGACAAGGTCCTATGTAGCAGTTTAATTTCTTTGTTGAAAATGTATCTACACATATATATTATGAAATATCTCTATCAACCACTTTATTAATAAATTGGAGCCAGTGTAGATTTTCTGCAATTTTAAAAATATGAACTCAAAATTTTCAGTCTGACATGCTCAAATTTTCCAAGAAGTTTTTCCCATAAAAAAATATCAATAATTGTATTTATTCTACCCTGGCAAGTATCAATGACTTAAGTGTAGTTCAAGCACAAATAATTAATTTGACAATATACCTTCATCAAGTAAGGAAAAAAAAGGGTGGACATTTTTTCCGTCCGACATAAAAACTGACATGTCGGACGGAATTTGTTTCAAAGGGGGACATACACTGTAATTTGCGAATTGTCTCTAAACCTTATGATAACTGTATTTCCAGGAGATAGAATGTATATGACTGGTTTTAGAACTAATATTGCAAGCACACTTTAGTTTACAGCAATATTAGAGGCAAAAAAGGACAAGATAATGCATGATCGATTCATTTCACTTCAAATTTTCAAAAATATCTATACATAGTTCAACATAACTTTCATGTGATTGCCTATTTCAAGCTGGGACACTTTACTTGTATGTAAATCCCAGAAAGCTTAATTCCTGGGTAACCTAGCTAGTCATAAGAACCTCTATTCATAAAATGCAAAAGAGGTTATTCTTCATAAAGGTATAGCCATAAGGACCGCTATTCATAATGTGAGATGAGGGTCGCTATTCATAATACATGTACAAAATCGGGGTCGCTAAACACGCTATTCACAACTTACATGAAGAAAGGGCACTGTTCCTAATTTATACATGTGGCCCTGAATAATTTGCCAAAACAATAGAAAGAAAACAGACAAAGAAAAAAAAAAGGTGTGCCCTAATAATATGTAACATTTGTGTTCGTTATTTACAGTGCTAAAATACTCGAAGAAAAAAAAATCAACCCATGTCTGCTTTGCTTGGATACAGAATCACAAGTGAGCTTTATTACAAAGCAACAGGATGCATTTACAAGGTGATTATAAATGCCATTCTTCCTGGAATCGCGCAAATGCGTAATATACAGTAAACTAGGGCGTAGGAATCATAATGCAAATACGATATCCACCCCGCCCCCCCCCCCCTCCCCCCGCTCCCCCTCCCCACTCAGTCCGATCACAACTGTTGGCACAATAGCATTTCATGCCCGGAGCGGCCTCGTTTGGGGGGCACAAAAATAATCGGGGCAAAATTTATGGATCATTTAATAAGGATCATTGAAAGGGGAAATTTGAATCATATTTTATGAAGCGCAACCCTCTTCTCATATTTAGCGACCCTCTGCTTGTATTATAAATAGCGACACTCATTCCGTATTATAAATAGCGACCATCTTCTCATATTATAAATAGCGACCCTCTTCTTGTAATATGAAGAGCCACCCTCATAAGGTATTATGAATAGCTACCCTCTGAGCCTCTTCTCATACATGTGTATTATAAATATCAACCTCTATGAATAGCGACCCCCATTTTGTAAATTATGAAAATCGACCCTCTTCTCATATTATGAATAGGGACCCTCTTCGTCGATTATGAATAGCAGTCCTTATGAATAACAACCCTTTTTTCAAATAATGAATAGTGGTCCTTATGAATAGCGTTCCTTATGAATAGTGGTCCTTATGAATAGTGGTCCTTATGAATAGCGGCCCCTATGAATAGCGGTCCTTACAAATATCGTCCTTATGTATATTGGTCCAAGGCTTATGAATAGTGGTTCTTATGAATAATGGTCCTTATGAATAGTGGTCCTTATGAATAGCGGTCCTTATGAATAGCGGTCCTTATGAATAGGGGTCCTTATTAATAGCAGTCCTTATGAATAAAGGTCCTTATGAATAGCAGTCCTTATGAATAGTGGTCCTTGCGAATAGCGGTCCTTATGAATAGCGGTCCTTATGAATAGCAGTCCTTATGAATGAAGGTCCTTATGAATAAAGGTCCTTATGAATAGCGGTCCTTATCAATAGTGGTCCTTATGAATAGTGAGCGGACCCCTTATTAAATTCCCATAGAATCTGTAGTATTTTGGGCATATCTGACCCAATTCTTGTCAATCAAACTTTAGGAAAATCTATGAAATTAATAGTGTGCACCAGTTTTCATTGCTCTTCAAAAATTAAGAAATAATTTCACCACCAGAGCACCCTCTAACCCACTATTTAGCTTCCCATGTATGCAAATTTCCTTGAGTTTGCAAGATGTTTACTCATTTAGCTAGGATTTCAAAACTTACTTAATGACTGAAAACAAAAATTATTGATTTCTTCTGAATGGTTTGATTAAATACATTCTTTGAAAAATGAATTTGATATCATTAATGAAACTTGGACATCGTACATATTCCTCTGAATTTCCATTAATTGTTATGTTGAAACTGCCTGGAAATCAATTTACAAAATCAGAAGTAAAGTAAAAGGTCAGGTTTTGACATACTTATTTCTGTAAGAATCTTAGATTTGGGTCAATCCACGTCAAATCAACCAGTGGTGTTCACCCGACCCCCTTCAAATTTGCTAAAATTCGCACCAAATTTTCCCCCAAGTGTCTCGCGGAAAATTCTGAAATATTTTGCCCCAAGGTCAAACGGTTGCTAAGAAACGGCCTCACCTAGCAACCAATGCACGATTCTTAAAAGGTGTTATAAAAAAATCAGCCATTTTCAACTGCCCCTCACAGCTAAAGTGAATGAGGGAGCAAGCTAAATTTGTGTAAGTTGAAAGAACTTTATTATCTGTAAAAGTAAAAAAAAAAAAAAATCTGCTACGAAATTTCATTTTCGCGTACGAGGTCATCAAAAATGACCTTAAGTCGTAAAATTTACATTTTCAGACAGTGTTTAGGGGTCAATAAAATAAATATGACAACAAATAAAGCAAAAGTAAGAATGTAAATCAATTTAAAACAACTTTCTCTAAAAGCACACAAAAAATCAGATCAAAAAATGGTTTCGTTTTCGTGTAGGGCGCCCTCAAAGTCTGAACATATCAGAAATCAGCAAAGTTGAAGGTCAAAGTTCACCTTTAGTCCAACCTAGTAGAAGCATGAAAATTGGTGGAATGATAGACATTCATCTATATTTTAGGGTACCACCAGCGAAAATTTGCTTCCGAAATGTTATCTAAACGCACACGAAAATGAGGTTAAACACTGTTATGCAACCATTTATTGCCCTTAAGTGGTTTTCAGGGTTTTTTGAAAGCTTCTGTGAACAAAACTAATCATGCTGCTAGGCTCATTTTAGCATGTCTGGTAGTCCTTAATGGGTACTTCAAGAAAATGAATACATTGGGTAGGTTTTCTTAGAGCATTGACCTAAAAAATGCATCTGAAAATGGTTAGAAAACATGTTTTTTACAATTATTGTCAATTTTCTGGTAACGTGCCTGTGTTTACCTTTACAGGCACTTTCAAACTTCAATATTTGTAAGATGGAAAGTGACATAAAGCTCATATCTTCTAATCTGGTAGACATTCATCTATATTTTAGGGAACTATCAGTGAAATTTTGCTCCCGAAATGTTATCTTGTAGAAAAATGCTCACAAAAATGGGGTCAAACACCATTACGCTACCATTACGCTACCATTTATTGCCCTCAAGTGGTTTTCAGAGGATTTTGAAAGGATCTCTGAAAAAAAGTATTAATGCTGCTAAGCTCATTTTGGCATGTCTGGTAGTCCTTCATGGGTACTTCAAGAAAATGCATTGTTGGGTAGGTCTTTGTACAGCATTGACCTTGAAAATGCATTCGAAAATGGTTAAAAACACGTTTTTTACAATCGGTCTATTTTCTTGGAACGTGCATGTTTTTACAGGCACTTTCAAACTTAAATATTTTCGAGATGGAAAATGGTTCATAGCTCATATCTTCAAATCTGTTAGACAGCCATCTATATTTTAGTGAACAACTAGTAACATTTTGCTTCCGAAATGTTATCTAGCATAAAAACGCACACGAAAATGAGGTTAAACACTGTTACGCAACCCTTTATTGCCCTGAAGTGGTTTTCAGGGGTTTTTGAAAGCTTCTGTGAAAAAAACTAGTCATGCTGCTAGGCTCGTTTTAGCACGTCTGGTAGTCCTTCATGGGTACTTCAAGAAAATGCATACATTGGGTAGGCTTCATACAGCATTGACCAAAAAAATGCACAGGCACGTTACCAGAAAATTGACAATAATTGTAAAAAACATGTTTTCTAACCATTTTCAGATGCATTTTTTAGGTCAATGTTCTAAGAAAACCTACCCAATGTATGCATTTTCTTGAAGTACCCATTAAGGACTACCAGACATGCTAAAATGAGCCTAGCAGTATGATTATTTTTTATTATTTTTTCACAGAAGCTTTCAAAAAGCCCTGAAAACCACTTAAGGGCAATAAATGGTTGCGTAACAGTGTTTAACCTCATTTTCGTGTGCGTTTTTAAGCTAGATAACATTTCGGAAGCAAATTTTCGCTGGTGGTACCCTAAAATATAGATGTCTATCATTATACCAATTTTCATGCTTCTACTAGGTTGGACTAAAGGTGAACTTTGACCTTCAACTTTGCTGATTTCTGATATGTTCAGATTTTGAGGGCGCCCTACACGAAAACGGAACCATTTTTTGTGCTGATTTTTTGTGTGCTTTTAGAGAAAGTTGTTTTAAATTGATTTACATTCTTACTTTTGCTTTATTTGTTGTCATATTTATTTTATTGACCCCTTAACACTGTCCGAAAATTTAAATTTTACGACTTACGGTCATTTTTGATGACCTCGTACGCGAAAATGAAATTTCGTAGCAGATTTTTATTTTTTTTACTTTTACAGATAATAAAGTTCTATCAACTTACAACAATTTAGCTTGCTCCCTCATTCACTTCAGCTGTGAGGGGCAGTTGAAAATGGCTGATTTTTGTATTACCGTAATAACCGCGTAATCGCCGCATACTTTTTCCTCGAAAAAAAACCTGCAAAGTCGGGGTGCGCGGAGATAGTTAAAATGTCACTCTTGACTGACCTCCAAACAACACATTTCAGCAGGTGTGGGACTATTGGTTGTATTGCACTGTATTGTATTTGGTGATAAAACATTATTTAGCCAAATTGTCTACGTTTACCCTGGCCTAGAATGGTTTCTCACCTTTTTTTGCCGATATTTGCTAAATCCGATACGTTTTTAACTTCAAAGTTACGAAACAAATGCACTGCCAGCGCCGCCGCTTGCGCCCGCCATCGATCTAGCTACGTGCGTTATGGATGCAGTGCATGCATGATCGCATGATAAAGATAATATACTACATGGTTTTGGCAAAGACAGCAGAGCGCCGCGTGGTACGCGTGCTAAGGCGTCCCAGAGCCGTATACGGCTCTGGGGCGTCCCCCCGAGCTACGCGATTGACTCGATGTACAAACGTTTACGTACGTAAATATTTGTACATGTACTTGCGTAAGCCAGCTGCGCTGACAATCTCGTAAGTGCTGGCAATCTCGTAATACATGTAGCGCTAGAGTTCTCGTTCCTATTCAGGAAAACTATATTTTTGCTCGAAACTAAGGTAATTCTGAATATTTTGTAACTATATTTTCGTAAATATTGTTAAAGAAATATATCAAGATGAGAAAAAAATTTCCTGCTTTTTTTGTCGCCAGTTTTCCTAGCGCAAATTTCTGACACTTTTTTTTTTCAATTTCAATGCTCAAAGTCGGCATGCGGCATTTACGCGGATGCGGCGATTGCGCCGGTATTTACGGTACACCTTTTAAGAATCGCGCATTGGTTGCTAGGTGAGGCCGTATCTTAGCAACCGTTTGACCTTGGGGCAAAATATTTCAGAATTTTCCGTGAGACACTTGGAGGAACATTTGGTGCGAATTTTAGCAAAATTGAAGGGGGTCGGGTGAACATTTCTCTGAAAATTGGGTGATTTGACGTGGATTGACCCATTTATCATTGACTACTGAACTTGTGTTAAAATTTGCACCACTTTTAATGAAAATGCAAAATGAAAATTGTGTAACTTTGATCGTGAGTCAGTCGAAAAGGTCACTATCCTTTCACAATTTTCATGTAATTTCTTACATTTCTCATTTGATTTCATCACCAAATTAACTGCAGTTTTATTATGCCCAATGGGGACCTAGCTGGAAGGATGGGAACATGGTTTCTTAGAACGGTGTGTATCTAACAGGCGACTGGCTGGAATTCTTTTTCTGGATTGGAAAAATTTCATTTTATGTAAACAAATGATTGCAGTGTGTATCTATTCACTAGGGTAATGATCATGACTGTATCAAATATCATGTCATCAAATTGCTGTTAATATTATTAATATTAGATGCGTTTAACCCCAATCAATAGTAACTGACTTCAAAAGTTTGTAATTTTGCATAATTACTTAAATTTTGAAATATATCAATTTGTATGTCTGAAATCTATAGATGCTTCTATCGACGCACTAGGGGCTGCTTTGCGCAATTGGATCCCAGAACAGCCTGTTGTCAACTTTGAACTACCTGGCACATCACATGACCATCAAATGGACGTTATAACTGCAGTAGTAAAAAGTGAGGAGGAAGATGATGCAAATGAAGGTAATTTGTGTAATATTATTAGAATATCAGTTGGTCTGAGAGATCAGTGAAATGAGACTTTATTGGGCTATATAAACCAGTGCCTGGTTCATATAGCTTCTGAGTGACTAATCGAAACAATGAAAAGGGTTTCATGGGACTGTCCCACATTCAAGGCTCTTTGTTGCTCAATGGTTGAACACCAGTCTAGCAATCCGGAGGTCTGGGGTTCAATTCCCGGCAAAGTCTTTTTATGCCTCCGTAACGAAGTTGCCGGAGGCATTATGTTTTCAGGTTGTCCGTCCGTCTGTCCGTCCGTCCGAATGTCCGAACGGATTAACGGATTCTGACCAAACTTGGTACATGTATGTATCTTCGGGAGCCAATGAACTGATTAGATTTTGGGGTCATGAGGTCAAAGGTCAAAGGTCACAGGGCTCATTATATATGCAAAGATACCTCATGATCGCTTTATCTCAAGAACCGATTGACGGATTCTGCCCAAACTTGGTACATGTATGTATCTTGGAGAGCCAATGAACTGATTAGATTTTGGGGTCATGAGGTCAAAGGTCACAGAGCTCATTATATGATGACATAAATGGTACCCTGGGGTACCAAACGAATATCCGCCATTTTGTTTAATTATTTATTTATTTTTTAGGGCTGTACCGGAGTATAGCGTGCATACAAGCGCGCGCTGCACTGCATACACAATGCAATACGGTTGTGCTTCGAGTGGACACAAGATGGCGCTACACAACGCGGTACCCCGGGGTACAAAGTTCGGTACCCCGGGGTACCGCGTGTGTCATCATATGCAAAAATAGCTCGTGATCGCGATCTCAAGAACGGATTGACGGATTCTGACCAAACTTGGTACATGTATGTATCTTGGGGAGCCAATGAACTGATTAGATTTTGGGGTCAAAGGTCAAAGGACACAGTGCTCATTATATATGCAAAAATAGCTTGTAATTGGAAATCTCAAGAACTGAATGTCAGATTTCAATCCAACTTGGTACCTGAATGTATCTTAGAGAGCATTTGTAGTCATTATATTTTGGGGTCATGAGGTCAAAGGTCAAAGTCACAGGACTCATTTTGTAAAATTATCTCAAGAATCAGTTGACAAATGATGACATAAACGGTACCCTGGGGTACCAGACAAGTATCCGCCATTTTGTTGAATTATTTATTTAATTTTTAGGGCTGTACTGGGGTATAGCATGCATACAAGCGCGCGCTGCACTGCATACACAACGCAATACGGTTGTACTTCGAGTGGACACAAGATGGCGCTACACAACGCGGTACCCCGGGGTACCGCGTGTGTCATCAAATAACCGTCAAACTTGGTACCTATAATTTGAATTTTGGAGAGCTAATAAACTAATAAAATGTTGGGTCATGAGGGCAAAGGTCAAGGTCACTTATATATAGCTCATAATTGGGATATGTCATGATCTGATAGACAGATTACCATCAAAATTGAGTTGACAGAATTAATTCTGTGTATGTTAATTTGGGCTTGATATATATACATCGCGCAATGACGGAGGCATCATTTTCGACTGCGCGCAGTCGAAGATCCATCTAGTTTTTTTCTTTGCTCATTTTCAATCATTATGCCTCCGTAACGAAGTTGCCGGAGGCATTATGTTTTCGGGTTGTCCTTCCGTCCGTACGTCCGTCCGTACGTCTGTACGTACGTCCCGTTCTCGTGATCGCATTATCTCAAGACATGTATGTATCTTGGGGAGCCAATGAACTGATTAGATTTTGGGGTCATGAGGTCAAAGGTCACAGAGCTCATTATATATGCAAAAATAGCTCGTGATAGTGTTATCTCAAGAACCGATTGACGGATTCTGCCCAAACTTGGTACATGTATGTATCTTGGAGAGCCAATGAACTGATTAGATTTTGGGGTCATGAGGTCAAAGGTCAAAGGTCACAGACCTCATTATATATGCAAAAATAGCTTGTGATAGTGTTATCTCAAGAATGGATTGACGGATTCTGACCAAACTTGGTACATGTTGGGAGCCAATGAACTGATTAGATTTTGGGGTCATGAGGTTAAAGGTCAAAGGTCACAGACCTCATTATATATGCAAAAATAGCTTGTGATAGTGTTATCTCAAGAACCGATTGACGGATTCTGCCCAAACTTGGTACATGTATGTATCTTGGAGAGCTAATGAACTGATTATATTTTGGGGTCATGAGGTCAAAGGTCACAGGGCTCATCATATATACAAAAATAGCTTGTAATTGGAAATCTCAAGAACTGAATGTCAGATTTCAATCCAACTTGGTACCTGAATGTATCTTAGAGAGCATTTGTAGTCATTATATTTTGGGGTCATGAGGTCAAAGGTCAAAGTCACAGGACTCATTTTGTAAAATTATCTCAAGAATCAGTTGACAAATAACCGTCAAACTTGGTACCTATAATTTGAATTTTGGAGAGCTAATAAACTAATAAAATGTTGGGTCATGAGGGCAAAGGTCAAGGTCACTTATATATAGCTCATAATTGTGATATGTCATGATCTGAAAGACAGATTACCATCAAAAATTGAGTTGACAATTAATTCTGTGTATGTTAATTTGGGCTTGATATATATAAATTGCGCAATGACGGAGGCATCATTTTCGACTGCGCGCAGTCGAAGATCCATCTATTTTTTTTCTTTGCTCATTTTCAATCATTATGCCTCCGTAACGAATACATGCAAAAATAGCTTGTGATTGCTTGTGATCTCAAGAATTAGTCGGTGGATTCAGACCAAACTTAGTTCATGTATGAATCTTAAAGAGCCGATGAACTGATTACATTTAGTGGTCATGAGGTCAAAGGTCACAGGGCTCATTAAAAAAAGATTGTAATTGGAAATCTCAAGAACTGAATGTCAGATTTCAATCCAACTTGGTACCTGAATGTATCTTAAGGAGCATTTATTAGATTTTGGGGTCATGAGGTCAAAGGTCAAGGTCAAGGTCACAGGACTCATTTTGTAAAAATATCTCAAGATATATAAATCGCGCCATGACGGAGGCATCATTTTCGACTGCGCGCAGTCGAAGATCATCTTGTTACAAATATTTCTAGTCGGTTTCCTCTATGTATTCAGTTTTAATATAACCTTGACTCTGCAAGTATTTTACAAGAGTAAAGTTGAATAAAAATATGAACCTTTACAGTTCCAGCCCTGTTTATGTAGTTAGACAGTCATGACTCTGTTTCACTTTTATTTCTTTAATTAAAGAATATTCCTTTTTTTTTCAGGGCTCATTATTGGTGAATGGGTGGAAGGAGAGACAAACACAAAAAGAGCTCGGATTGTGTCGACTAAACTGGACCTGAGGGAATTACCTTCTGAATGTCGGTCGTGTCACAAGGTGTTGGAAGACAGGTATTTCTACCAGGACAGTCGGCATGGGAAATGTGATGCTTGTATGAAAAAGGAGAGTTGTCCTGATCAACTGACTGAACAAGTGATTTCCCCTGAAGCAGCATCTCCAAGAACTGATAGTGCACAAGATCCAGAAGCTGATAGAACAATTCTTTCATGTAGCAGTTACATGGCTGAGGAACCAGGTAAAGAGTGTCATGAGCAAGATATTCGATATGAGATGCCTTCTGTTAGTAATCGTTGCCCAGTGGAATTCAACCAGTCTGATCCTTTGGCCTTTACTTATACAGGTAATCTTAAAACACACATTCAGACACATACTAGAGAAAGGCAGTTCAAATGTAACCAATGTGCAAAGGCATTTGCTTGTGAGGATACTCTCCAAATGCACATGAGAACACATACTGGGGAAAGACCATTCAAATGCCACATCTGCCCAAAGGCATTCACTCTGCGAGCAAATCTAAATACACACATGCGAACTCACACTGGAGAAAAGCCATTTAAGTGCAGTACCTGTTCAAAATGTTTTCGGGAGAAGTCTACTCTTGCCATACACATGAGAACACATACTGGAGAAAAGCCATTTAAGTGCAGTACCTGTTCAAAATGTTTCAGTCACAAGACTACTCTTGATGTGCACATGAGAACTCATACTGGAGAAAGACCATTCAAATGCTACATCTGCCCACAGGCATTCACTCTGCAAACAAATCTAAATGCACACATGCGAACTCACACTGGAGAAAAGCCATTTAAGTGCAGTACCTGTTCAAAATCTTTCCGGGAGAAGTCTACTCTTGCCATACACATGAGAACTCACACTGGAGAAAAGCCATTTAAGTGCAGTACCTGTTCAAAATGTTTCAGTCACAAGACTACTCTTGATGTGCACATGAGAACTCATACTGGAGAAAGACCATTCAAATGCCACATCTGCCCAAAAGCATTCACTGAAGGAACACATCTAAATGCACACATTAGAACTCACACTGGAGAAAAGCCATTTAAGTGCAGTACCTGCTCAAAGTGTTTCAGTCGGAAGGCTACTCTTGATGAGCACATTATAACACATACTGGTGAAAGACCATTCAAATGCCACATCTGCCCAAAGGCATTCACTCGACTAACCAGGCTCAATGCACACATAAGAAGTCATCTTGTAGAAAAGCCATTTTAAAAGTACAGTACATGTACCTGTCCAAAGTGTTTCAGTCACAAGGCTTCTCTTACTAGACACATTGAAAGACAAGTAGGTATAGTCACTCTAGAGATGAACAATACAAATGCAACGTATGATCAAATGCCATCTCAAAGAAAGAAGATCGTAAAATGCACATGCAAATAAACACACTGGAGAAAGGCCTTTTATCTGCAACATAATGTTCAAATGCATAAGCGTCAAAAGATTCTCTTCGCAAACACACATGAAAAGACATGGTGAAAGGCCTGATAAATGCAAGGTTTGTCCACATGCATCTGCCCCTTGTGAACCCATGATAACGCACAGTGGAGAAAGACCATTCAAATACCACATCTGACCATAGGCATCCACTCAACGAACCAGGCTCAAAGCACCCATGATAACTCATACTGGAGAAAAGCCATTTAAGTGCAGTACCTGTTCAAAGTGTCTCAGTCAGAATGCTTCTCTTACTAGACACATGGAAAGTCACCTTAGCGATGACATTACAAATGCAAATCAATGTTTGCAAAGACCGCTCAGATACTACATAAGTGTTAGAAGGTGTTTAATAACTTTGAATCAAATACACTTATTTGCATTATATGGCCTCCTTAGTGGTTCTTTCATACTGGTGTGTTTTCGTCATACACTCGTCATTTGAGACAAAACATTCATGAATGCTTTCTTGTAATAAAAAGAAAATATATATTTAAACATTTTTTTTTTGTGAGCTCGTTGGAAAATTGATGTTTTTCATGTCTTAAAAACAAAATATTTGATTCAAATTGGACATGTTTGAAATTAATGACCATAAGTAAGAATGATAAGTTGCCAATTTGCTTTGGATCAGTGTTTGTAGATGATACTGTAACAAAGAAGTGTCTTCAATAGTAGACTTGTTAAGGGGTCTGTGACTGCGTTTTGGAGTACGATTGTTTTACTTGGCACACATATTCCTTGGATCAAAAGAAAACAAATCATCCACGGAGACACTCAGTATCTATGCAAATTAGGCCTAATTTCCATAATTTATGCAATTTTATTAATGGGAATGGGATATTCTATGGAAATGGTGTTTTTATTGAAATACTTGAGAGAATAACTTTGGAAATAGATGGTCTAGGGTAAATCGAGGCCAGTGGATCAATCTAGCAGATTAACCTTTCATGGCCATCTAGTCCCTCAAATCCAAGATGGCCGTTGGCAGGAATGCTAAATTCTGTATATTTTGTCTTACTTTTGAACTAATCATGGTAAAAACATTTGTCATGTGTCTATTTTAACAATTGTTTGGATGTCTGAACAATTTTGGATCCATCCTTGGAACAAACTAAGACGAATTATCAAAAGAAGCACACTTTATAGATGTTAATTAGACAAATTTGCAGAATGTATAATATTACAGGGAAACCCAGTTATAACGAGCTCGCTTATAACGAGGTACCGTTTATAACGAGGAGAATCATTTGGTCCCGATTTAAATGTTTGTTATTAATTCGGTCGTTTATAACGAGGTACCGCTTATAACGAAGCAAATTTGATAGTCCCGACTACCTCGTTATAACGGGGTTTCCCTGTAGTACACAAATGTGATATATTATGAAATTGTAGTCTTTATGTAAATAATTGATGTTTTAACTTCTGCAGTTGATGAACTAGGGTAAGTCAAAGTAAACAAATACTTTTAGCTAGTTATTGTCAGCATTGGCAGTCATCTTGTCTCACAAATTCAATGTGACCGCCGCAGGAATGTTAAAATTCAAGTATTTCAATGAAGACGATAATATAATAAATTACATTCCTGTTTCATTATACATAAATTATGCAAATGAGGCTAATTTATACAGGATTGTGTGTCTGTTTTGACATATATTCTTAGTTTGTTCTAAGGAGGAGTCAACAATTGATTTTTACATCCCAGTAATGATTTTAAAGTGATCCCTGTAAAGTGTCGAACTCCACGAACATTTCTTGGAGCTTCCTCGTTTCTCTTCTACCGTGATGTTTAGCTTATGGTAAGAGAAGAATAAAATAGGGTTAGATTTTTTCAAAATGTCCCTTTAGTATGAAGATAATTATCATTGATAATACTAGATGGTCAAAAGCGTTGCCCAACGGTTTTGGTAAAAAGTACAATTGCCGTAGCTGAACACACCGGGCCGGCGTAGTGGCCGAAACCTTCCCGATAGACAGAGCAGCGCAATGAGTCGATGAACCCGACTGTTGAGTATATTCTGTACCGTCTGTATACACGGGTGTGGATATCGTCAAACAGACGATTATTACTGCGACAAATCTATGGCAGGCCATCAGTATTCGGTGATAAAATATGAACTCAATATTTTTTTCACTAGGTAAACAGTGTTCGTTTTTTTTCAAACTCTCACAAATCTTTCAATTGTATTTTACAATGATATTGATATAGGATTGAAGTCTCAAATGTCATTTTGTGCAGTATCTGACACTTTTATACAGGGATCACATTAAATATGTGAATTTTAACATTGCTGCCAGTGGCCATCTTGAATTTGAGGGGTTCGACAGTCACTAAACGTTAAAATAATGTGCTAGATTGATCCACTGACCTTGATTTATCCTAGGTCATCTATTTTCAAATGTTTCTCCTTCAAATATCTCAATAAATTCACAATTTTCATAAAATACTACATTCCCATGAAGAGATTTGCATAAATTATGGAAATTTGGCCTAATTTGCATATAATTCTCTGTGAATAAATATATTCTCCTTTTGATCCAAGGAACATAACTCCATTTCTATAAAATATCCCATTTTCATGCATAAATTTGCATGAATTATGGAAATTAGGCCTAATTTGCATAGATACAGTGTCTCTTTCAATGAATTTTTTTCTTTTGATCCAAGGAATATGTGTGCCAAGTAAAACAATTGTACCAAAAATGCAGTCAACACCCATATTTTTGGCCCTTAACAAGCCTACAAGTTGATAGACATCAGTTCCAAGTATTCAACATGTACTTCAGCCCAGAGACAATTGCTGAGGGTATCGGGTTCTTATCGGACTATAATGACTGTTCACAAATGTCGCTATAATTCTAGTAGTGGCTCTTATTTTCCAGAGCATCCTGGGTAGATGTTTGAAAACCTGCTCTATAAGTGTAAGGAACTTTTTAAATTCCAACTTCTCATTTTACTACTTAGAATGGTAGGTAATATCAAAGAATTGTCTCTGAAGTATGTACTATGGATACAATAGAATTATCATGCTCCCGTCTTGATGTCTGCATTCTATTTTTCAGCAAACATGTGTTATGCTTTGGAAGGAGATTCGGTGAGGAAAGATCATGGATTTTCAAAGTCAACAACAGATTTAGGTTTGATAAAGAAGCTAAATACGAGAAGAAAGCCTGCTAAATGTCGGTCGTGTCACAAGATGTTGGAAGGAAACCAACGCCAGTATTTCTCGAACAGTGAGCATCAGAACAGTCTATTGAAATGTGACGTGTGCTTGAAAGAGGAGAGCTGTCCTGATCAACAGACTGAACAAGTGATATCCCCTGAAGCAGCATCTCCAAGAAGAGATAGTGCACAAGATCCAGAAGCTGATAGAACAATTCCTTCATGTAGTAGTTACATGGCTGAGGAACCAGGTGAAGAGTGTCATGAGCAAGATATTCAATATAAGATGCACATGAGAACACATACTGGAGAAAGACCATTCAAATGCCACGTATGCCCAAAAGCATTCAATAAACGACCACATCTAAGTTCACACATGAGAACTCATACTGGAGAAAGACCATTTAAGTGCAGTACCTGTTCAAAGTGTTTCAGTAATAAGTCTACTCTTACTAAACACATGCGAACTCACACTGGAGAAAGACCATTTAAGTGCAGTACCTGTTCAAAGTGTTTCAGTCAAAAGACTACTCTCGATGTGCATATGAGAACACATACTGGAGAAAGACCATTCAAATGCCACGTATGCCCAAAAGCATTCAATGAACGACCACATCTGAGTTCACACATGAGAACTCATACTGGAGAAAAGCCATTTAAGTGCAGTACCTGTTCAAAGTGTTTCAGTCAGAAGAATTCTCTGACTAGACACATGACAACACATACTGGAGAAAGACCATTTAAGTGCAGTACCTGTTCAAAGTGTTTCAGTCAAAAGACTAATCTTGATGTGCACATGAGAACACATACTGGAGAAAGACCATTAAAATGTCACATATGCCCAAAAGCATTCAATGAACGAACACATCTAAATGCACACATTATTACTCATACTGGAGAAAAGCCATTTAAGTGCCGTACCTGTTCAAAGTGTTTCAGTCACAAGGCTTCTCGTACTAGACACATGGAAACTCACCTTAGCGATGAATATTAAAAATGCAATGTTTGCAAAGACCGCTCAGATACTACATGAGTGTTAGAAGGTGTTTAATAACTTTGAATCAAATAAACTAATTTGCAGTATATGGCCTCCTTTAGTGGTTCTTTCATACTGGTGTGTTTTCATCATACACTCGTCATTTGTGACAAGACATTCATGAAGGCTTTTCTTATAATCAAAACAAACTATGTATTTAAAGATACATTATTTTTGTGTGCTCTTAACAACAACAAAATTGGTTCAGATTGCATATATGTTTGAAATTCATGACCATAAGAATGATTAGTTGCCAATTTGCTTTGAACAACTTTGAATCAAATAAACTTATTTGCAGTATATGGCCTCCTATAGTGGTTCTTTCATACTGGTGGGTTTTCATCATACACTCGTCATTTGTGACAAGACATTCATGAAGGCTTTTCTTATAATCAAAACAAACTATGTATTTTAAAGATACATTATTTTTGTGTGCTCTTAAAAACAAAAAAATTGGTTCAGATTGCAAACATGTATGTTTGAAATTCATGACTATAAGTAAGAATGATTAGTTGCCAATTTGCTTTGAATCAGTGTTTGTAGATGATACTGTAACAAAAGAAGTATTGTATTATTCAAATCTGAAAGTTGATAGACATCTCCTTTTGATTCAAGGAATATAAAAACACTATTTCTATAGAATATTCCATTTTCATGCATAAATTTGCATAAATCAAGGAAATTAGGCCTAATTTGCATAGATAGTGTCTCTTTGGATGAATTTTTAAATTTCGATCCAAGGAATATGTGTGCCAAGTAAAATAATTGTACTAAAAATGCAGTCAACACCCATATTTGTGGCCCTTGAAAAGCCTACTACAAGTTGATAGACATCAGTTCTAAGTATTCAACATGTACTTCAGCCCAGAGACAATTGCTGAGGGTATCAGGTTCTTATCGGACTATAAATGACTATTCACAAATGTCGCTATATTTCTAGTAGTGGCTCTTATTTTCCAGAGCATCCTGGGTAGATGTTTGAAAACCTGCTCTATAAGTGTAAGGAACTTTTTAAATTCCAACTTCTCATTTTACTACTTAGAATGGTAGGTAATATCAAAGAATTGTCTCTGAAGTATGTACTATGGATACAATAGAATTATCATGCTCCCTTCTTGATGTCTGCATTCTATTTTACAGAAAACATGTGTTATGCTTTGGAAGGAGATTCAGTGAGGAAAGATCATGGATTTTCAAAGTCAACAACAGATTTAGGTTTGATAAAGAAGCTAAATACGAGAAGAAAGCCTGCTAAATGTCGGTCGTGTCACAAGATGTTGGAAGGAAACCAACGCCAGTATTTCTCGAACAGTGAGCATCAGAACAGTCTATTGAAATGTGACGTGTGCTTGAAAGAGGAGAGCTGTCCTGATCAACAGACTGAACAAGTGATATCCCCTGAAGCAGCATCTCCAAGAAGAGATAGTGCACAAGATCCAGAAGCTGATAGAACAATTCCTTCATGTAGTAGTTACATGGCTGAGGAACCAGGTGAAGAGTGTCATGAGCAAGATATTCAATATAAGATGCACATGAGAACACATACTGGAGAAAGACCATTCAAATGCCACGTATGCCCAAAAGCATTCAATAAACGACCACATCTAAGTTCACACATGAGAACTCATACTGGAGAAAGACCATTTAAGTGCAGTACCTGTTCAAAGTGTTT
>JBAMJV010009258.1:0-30733 GCA_037951105.1 Echinarachnius parma
GATAATGATGATGTCGAAAATGATGATGATAATGATGGTAATGATGTGTTTCTTGCAAAATTATGTGACCTCTGTCAGTTGTGATGATGGTGATGACGATGCTGATGGTAATATCGTTGATGATAATGATGATGATATTGATGGCAATAATTCTACTTGCATATCTGACCTCTGTCATGTTCAAATGTGATGATGATGACGATGTTGATTATAATAATGCGGTTTATGTGATATTAATTCTGGTGCTAAAGCTTATATATGGGAAATGGCTCTTATTCAATCAGGAAAACTAACAACACAACGCAATTACAGACAGTTTATTCCTTTTAGAGGATAATACTTAGAAAATAGAATACTGCAAAAGGGGATATAAAGGAGTATTATGTTACCTCCTTGGTTCCAAGGTTTTTATTAAAATGGATGGCTAGGGGGAGCGAAGGGGAGGGGGGGGGGGGGGTAGCTTGGGGGCACTGCCCATCGCTGTATGGACCCTCTCAGAAGACTGGGGGATCCGTCCTTATGTTGGAGAGCTCCTCAAAGCATTAATAAAGCACACACACACAGACACACACACACATACACACACATACACACACACAACCACACGTACACACATACACAAACACACACACACACACACACACACATAACATTGTCGGGAGGGGGGAAGAGGAGAGCATAACAATGTTTCATGGATGGCTAAGGGTAGCCAGGGGGTGGGGGGGGGGGGGGCTGGAAAGTGGGATATAAAGGAGTAGTATGTTACCTCCTTGGTTTTAGAACCCTAGGAACATTGTCAAAGCTAGAGGGCACTGCCCATAACCTGTGGGGGCCTTCTTAGAAGACTGGGGGCTCGGTCCTTATGTTGGGGAGCCCCCTCAGAGCATGAATAAAGTCTATGGGCACCGCCCACTGCTTTATAGACCTTTTTTTTATAAGACCGGGGGCTCCGTTCTTATTTGTTGTAGCCCACTCTGATCATACCCAAAGCTTAGGGGCACCGCCAATTGCTTTAAAGACCCTCTCAAAAGACTGGGGGCTATGTCCTTATGTGGGAGAGCCCCCTCAGAGCATGAATAAAACATAGGATCACCGCCCACTGCTTTATGGACCCTCTTAGAAGACCGGGTGCCCTCTTGTCAAATATGGACAAAGAATGGGACTGCTGTCGTGACGGGAATATGGGGGGGGGGGGGGGGGGGGGGGGGCATGCTAATGGTTTCTGGATGTCATAAGTGAATATAAAGGAGTATATATGACCACCTTGTTTGTAGGGTTATACTTATATATGACCAGAGAATGTGACTAGTGTCGGGAGGCGATAAGGGGATATTATTAAGGGGATAATAATGTTTTATGGATGGTTATGCCGGGCTAGTGGGGGGGGGGGGGGGGGGGGGGGGTTGGTGGTGGATAGGGTATATAAAGGAGTGATCTCCTTTTTACCCAGGCGCACATGTCTAATTAGTTTGTCTTTTTTTCTGCATCTAACACAATTAACAATTGTGATTAAAAGAAGGCAAAGAAAATGGGATTCCAACGAGATTCGAACCCGTGACCTCTGGATTGCTCGACCTCTTCCGACTGATCTATACAAAACCCTAGACGGTGCTCGTCCCTGCAAGTAGTAAATCACAAATAAATAAATATAAGCTATCAAAAGAACAATTATCTAGCATATTTTAAATCCACTTTAAAAATAAATGTAAAGGGAATAATGCAAAGACAGATATCTTAAGCAGAGCTTGAAGTGATACCGGCCTTCAGAAGGAGAAGAGGAGACAGATGAAAGAGAGAGTAAAGATTATTGTGTTGTGCAGCGTGAATAGTGATTGGTTTCGCGAACTCCTTAAATCTACCAAATTATTTTCCTTTTCATATATACCGTTTAAAAATGCCATTATAACCATCATCATCAACTACTCACCCTCATTTCATTTTTATTTAAAAAATACAGCTTGTGGAGTCTCGGAAATCTGAAATATCAGTCGAGTCAGAAAAAAGTTGCATTCCGCGGACACAAAAATAAATGCACGGACAATAATTCCGTGAACAGAATGAAAATGGGTACGCGTACGAAATTTATTCCGTCCACAAAAAAACACATTTTGTATTACAGAATGAATTCGGCACAAAGTCATTTTGTAGCAAAATAAATTGTTTAACATGATTTTGTTACAAAAGCCTTTAAGTTTTTAGTGTATTCTGTGACAAAATGAGGTGATTTTATACCGAAACACCAGGGTAACACTTGGCGCCCCAAGGCGCCAAGTGTTACCCAAGAAACCAGGGTAACACTTGGCGTCCTAAGGCGCCAAGTGTTACCCTGGTTTTTCGTTACAAAATGTATTCGGTACAAAGTAATTTTGTAACAAAATGAATTCGGTAAAAGGGTCATTCTTCGATAAGTGTATAGTTTTGCGTCCCGCTACTTTGGTGTCGCATAGAAAAACAAAATAAAGCTTTTTTTTTTGTTACCTCTTTGTGTTGACTTACAAGTAAGTAAAAAATCAACAAATACCAAAAAAAGTAAAGTGATAACTCTTATACTTTTGTTTAAATTATTTTTTTTAATGTTCCACCCCCCTCAAACTCGCATGTCCCGATGGCATCATGTAAAAATATCATAATATAGCATTTAAAAAAAGATGCATATTTTTGTCCTAATATACCTTAATAAATTCAATTTTATGAGTTGACTACGAATACCAAGATTAAATACGCACACATGCAACGATTAAAAAAAAAAAAAAAAAAAGAATATGTTTTGTGCGTCATCTCCGTCACGCATTTTGAGTCCGTCATCGACGGTACAAAAATATGCTAAATTTGAGTGATCGTGGTGGCAACATGTCGGGTGACTAGGTAGTAGAAAGAAGAGACACGTTTTTTCCCCGGTCTATAGGTAAGTAGCATTGTTTGTTGAGATCATCAAAAACCAGGTCCGTACCTTTATTAAGCGTCATCTCCGAACGCTTGATATTAGCTAGATAAAGATATTAGATTGAATTTCTAATCATTTGTATGAATGTGCCCGCGGAACAACTATACAACACTATCGCTCATTTGTATTAAATACATTGCTATAAGCTATCGGCGCCTTAAATGTGTCTGATAGTCATCTCCGTCACGCGTCATCTCCGTCACGGCTCTTTTGTGACTGTGATGATGAGTTTTAGTTGGATTGTCAACTCAGTTAATTGACACACAATGTTGTTCAAAATTGACAAATATTCTATGACAAAGCTTAGTTTGCATGAATTTTAGATTATTATATAACATGTGATTATAATGTATTCTTAAACATGTTAAATACACGCTTCAGTCATTTCCGTCACGCTTCAGTCATCTCCGTCACGCTGAGTTCAAATGCATAAATTTCAACAAAGATTATACTCTGGTAAAAAACATTTGTATTGGTATTTTTAGCGATCTATTTACTTGTAATCATGTACCTCTCTTCATCCTAATTTCCTGAGAAAATGTCATCACACTGATTAAAGCAAAACTATTTGGCAAAATTCACTATTTATTCAGCAGGGCAAGTATAAATGGTGGCTCTAGAGAACAAAATGTGATTATGGTTGACCAATGTTTTTTTTTTCTTTTCACAGTCACCCTTTCTTTCCAAACAAAGATTGAATAAGAAGTGAATTATGTTCTTCAGTTAAAATGCGACGATCTAGTTGTGCAAAAATGTTGTGACGGAGATGACGCATTAACAGTGTACATGTTAATAAAAAACCCAAATATTACATAGCCCCATTAAAGATCGCGCCAAACAATATTTCCCTAATCTACAGATGTTAACATATGTGACCGCTTACCCCAAAACCCCCAAAAAGTTGACAAACATGAATTTGGATTTTTTATCTAGCTGGAAAGAGTAGACTCTAAGCTTTAAAGTGATATATAACTCATCAAATTTGGACTCTCCGAACCTATTCAACAAAGCGATTAAATGTAGGAGAGTGGGAAGGTCTAGTTTTACAGAATGAGGAGAAAAGAGGCTCTAAAGATTAGGATCACTCAGGCGCGTAGCGCGGAGGAGCTATCCATTGCTGCTCATTACTTAACTTTGGCTTCGTTTTAAGACTCAAAATTTGAAACAGTCGATAGAGAAAAGATTATGCTTTCAGGTAAAGTAAAGTTTTAAAATTTGATTTTTCAGCAAAAATTACATACTTTGGCTCGTAGCGGAGAATCATATACCGCGACTTTATGGGGGTTTTGGTGTAAACACACAGAAAGAAAGTGGAGAAACAGTTTTGATTTTCACGATCTCACGATGGTCGAAAATATACACTTATCGAAGAATGACCCAAAAATCATTTTGTAACAAAATTATTTCGGTACAAATCATTTTGTAACAAAATGAATTCGGTACAAATGTTGTAACAAAATGGATTCGGTACAAATCATTTTGTAACAAAATGAATTCGGTACAAATCATTTTGTAACAAAATTAATTCGGTAAAAAATGATTTTGTAAGAAAATGAATTCGGTACAAATCATTCTGTAACAAAATTAATTCGGTACAAATCATTTTGTAACAAAATGAATTCGGTACAAATCATTTTGTAACAAAATTAATTCGGTACAAATCATTTTGTAACAAAATGAATTCGGTACAAATCATTTTGTAACAAAATTAATTCGGTACAGATTTTGTAACAAAATGAATTCGGTACAAATCATTTTGTAACAAAATTAATTCGGTACAAATCATTTTGTAACAAAATGAATTTGGTACAAAATAAATTGTTTGACACAATTCTGTTACAAAAGACAGTTTTGAGTGAATTCTATGACACAATGAGGTGATTTTATACCGAAAAACTAGGGTAACACTTGGCGCCCCATACATATCAAACGGCAAAACGGTACACTTTGCAACATGTCATTTTGAGACACATACATACAGACATACTGCACACATCTCAATCGCATAACCATTACGAATGGGGCATCATTTTATTGAACAATTAACACGCTGCCACATGATGTTAAACCCCCTGATCAATTGTTTTAGCTTACTTGTGCAGAGTTTAACCCAATGATCAGTGGTTCCGACTCACAAGCGCAGAGTAAAACCCTAAGATCATTGGTGTTGGCTCAAACGGGCAGAGTACAAGACCCTGATCAGGGATTTTTCTTCGAGTTTTGCTGCACTTCGCATTCCATCAGTATGAGCATAATTACAGATTAATAACTTGTCAATATGGTTTATATTCACTTGGTCTAATACCACTTGGTCTAATCATCAGTTCGTCTAACTCCACTTCGGCTAAACCCATTTGGTCTAATCATCACTAGGTCTAATGCCCATTTAGGCAATTGCCGTTTCGTCTAATCACGAAATGGGCCAATTGTCACTTCGTATACTTTTTTTTCTTCCCCGTTTCGTCTATTATCACTTCGTCTAATACCAGTTCGTCTAATTCTCCGTTAGGCTACTCTTCACTTGGTCTATATGTAATTCGTCTAATTACCGTTTGGTCTAATATCCATTTAGTCTATTACCATTTGGTCTATCACCGTTTCGTCTAATACCAATAGGTCTATTTTCCACTTGGTCTAAAAGAAGTTCGTCGAATGCCATTTCGTCTAAATACTATTTCGTCTATAAACAAGTGAATTTCATCAAACAGCTGGTGTATATTGTTACGAGTTGATGTTACGACACTCCATAACTAGTACACTCTCCCGAGTTCCTCACAAAAGACCAAATAAAATATACAAGAAAAGCCGTGATGTTTGTAATTTCAAGCCATGTTAACTTCCAACGTTTCTTGCCTATGGCAAGCCAAGTGTACATCAAATCCAGTATGACAAGCCGTCACACTTCCCTCCTTAAAGATGGCATTTATAACATCAAAATAAATGACCTCTAAAATGTTTCTGGCAATATAACACAAATGTGAGACTTAATGTCTGTATTCTATAAACAAAACCTATACTGCACACATATGTTTCACTAACTCGGAATATAACCTATGAAAACAACATGCATCAAAACCATTCTTATACATAAACAAGATCTCTACATTTAAGATTTTCTGCACAGTAAATCAACAATGGTCTCTTTGCATCAAGCTTACAAAGTACTGAACCCCAACTACAGCTGTCTTGCCAGGAACTCCCAACATTTATCAAAATAAAATACATGTGCACATGCAATATCGACTTTGCCCAAACATACAATTGGTTCACATTCAAAATCCCTTAATCACATTTTCACTTCTTAACAAATTATTTAATGCTGCACATGTATCTATAATCCTGTACGAAACAAATGTAAATGCTTCCATTCAATTGCATTCACACCTGTCACTTAATGTGTATCTTATACAAAACTTTCCTTTAGCTTCAACAAAAAAGTTACAAACTATGCCAATTATATATTGTGTAAGACGTTGTGCACATTTATATTTAAAATAAAATGTGAACCCACAACCATTATCTTTTAGCACATATCATTTTAAACATTTCCACAAGATCTTCTACATGTTACTCTACAAATCTAACATGTGAAAACATTATTTTTCTTCTTGGAACTGCTAACTGCATATTAATCTTCCTAATCAAAGTCATCCTGCAAAAGAAAGAAGCAAATTTAATAATTACGTCTGCAAGCTGTCTGCCCAACAATCTTATTAAAGGGAAAACAACATTAAAATGAATGCATAGCTAATACATCATAATACATAAGTACAAAAGAACAACCGTTAAATTTTCTCTGAAATATTCATCAGGATATCTTAAATTCCGTCTTTCCTGATTTCATTCGCATTTTTTTTTGAGCTGAGATTTCAAGTGTCATTTCTTTTTAAATGTTCACAGTCTAATATCAGCCCAATTCGTTATGCACAGCGATTAACAAGTGTTCCTTTCAACTCATATTAAGGCGTTGATGTCTTTGTCTATTCCAGTTCTTTTCATCCGGCTTTTAAGATCAATTCACATGAGACAAAGATCGATTAACTTCTTCCTCTTTTTAAAGTCCAGTCGCTGAAACGCTACTGACTGGCTTCTCAGTTCACCTTGAAAGCATTCACAGCGATCACCTGGTCTTCTCGTTCGACGACCACTCACTCGCGACTCCATCAAGCGCGACTTGCGACGAGGCCTCCACTGACGTCTCCTTACAGCATCATGTCGAACACGAGTCCGAACCCGACAACGAGCCCCTACTCGCCATCTAGCTGCTCTAGCTCGTCGAACACTGCGTCGTCGCCTAGTACCTCTCGCCCTGCGTCGACTGCCTTGACGACGTGAAGAAATTCTGGCCTTACATCGACCACATTGTCGCCTCTCCATCTGGTCAGCTTCCTCGACATCAGAAGACGCCGCCTCACAAAGCTCGACCCTCTCCTGGAGTGCAGGCTGAACATGCCTGCGATCACCTAAATCACAAGCTGCCACTGTAGAAGACTCTGCTTCATCCCTCTGGCCTCTATCATCATCAGGACTGGAAGCTGCCCACACCATCCCAACAGTTGAGCTCCTCGTATCCTTGAGTGCAGGCTGATCAAACCCGCGGTCATCTGGACCACAAGCAGACTCCTCATCAGGGCTCACCAGGACATCTGCTCCGTCACAGCAATCCAACCTGTAGTCATCTGGCCTGCCATGAAGCTCTGCACCACCAGATTGTTGCCGTCCAGCACTTCGTCCAGCACGTCTGCCACCAGAGGATAGGTCTGCGACGCCAGAAGACATCATCCCGTCTTGTGCAGTCAACAGCTGCCCGACGTCATCGTGGATGTCGTTCAAAGCCGTCGCCATCTCTCCGACCTTCTCCCTACTACCATGGTAAAGACGACCTTCGACATCATCCCAAGGATATCCACGAACACCTGGACCGAACATCACCGTACTCGAGCAAACACTCAAATCCCCTGTATCACTGATACCTTGTGATTGTGTTTGTACATGTATGCCTGAATGTCTTTTCCTTGTGTCACTTGTACTTAATGAACTTAACAAGCTATCTCCAACACTCACATCAGACTCTCTTGCTTTCTCTTCATGCTGTCTCCCCTGAAGAACTCCACTCTCCTTCGCAAAGCAAAATCTTCAACAAAGCTCACAGATGACTCCGACAAAACCTGCCTTGCCACCAGACTCTTAACAATCCTTCTCCGGATTTCTGTCCTAGCCATATACGGTCTAGCATCATTCACATAATAGTACAACGCTATTTCTAACAATGCATCTTTCCGCATCTCCATCAGCTTCTCCACGCTTGGACAGCAAACAAAATTCCTCAACGAATCAGACATCTTGGGAATTTAAACAACACACCTGTGTCTCAAAGGAATATAAAAATCAGCATCAAAGGCCAACAACTCCTTTCACGTGTTCACAACTATCCCTCCTGCAAGCTTACCATGCAAAAACCTGCACTCACTCACATGTGAACAAAATCTGGAACGCATCCAAACAAACAAATGACTTAACTAACCGATCCGGTTAACACGATGGATATTACTCGCAAGCAAATCCAACACAGCAATCGTGAAGAATACACAATGCCACCACACATTTAACCAATGTGTGAAACCTCCTGATAAACAAGAGAACATGCATGAAACCAATGCATCAAGGGAAAACAGAACCCTTCAAAAATGTCTACGAAACTAGAACACGCTGGAGTGCACACACACAAAACTGCACTTCACAACCCAGTTGAAACTACAACTTCACTTCTGGTACACTTCACACAATAAACTGTCCAAAGCTTATCAACACGTAATGTCCTGTGTAATTCTGCCAATTTCCGACAGCGACAACTATCCTGACAATCACATCACAGCCCTTTCACTGCATCAAATGCAACTCTTCAGTCAAAATAGCCCACATACACATCCACTACAAATGTAGAAATAAAATGTACCAAAAAACGAATTAAAACATGAATCCACATCCCAAAACGGAATATCCAGCTGAAAACCATCAACTGACGTGTCATCTCAAACACCTGAGAAACACAGAGCAGAGAACCCACTCATCACAAACTGCAAAATGCCTAGAAAACCCAGCACTTTATTCCCACAGTGCAACCCATGAACATGTTGATAAAGCTAAACATCTGTACACGTCAAACTTGCATGTAGACATAGCACGACTGTAAATCTCAACACACAACGAACAGTCACCATCCAGCTACTCACACATGCAACACCGCTGGCGCGCGCGAGCCAGAACCTCTGCCGCACCAAACGACCACCGAATACCGAGTGACGCCTCCGCGGGGAAATTAACGCACATGACTTCGAACGAAATACATCAACAAAAACCGGCCATATTACCTCTAAACTTGCAGAAAACTACAAATTCTCCCGGCTACAAGCCCCCAACTGTTACGAGTTGATGTTACGACACTCCATAACTAGTACACTCTCCCGAGTTCCTCACAAAAGACCAAATAAAATACACAAGAAAAGCCGTGATGTTTGTAATTTCAAGCCATGTTAACTTCCAACGTTTCTTGCCTATGGCAAGCCAAGTGTACATCAAATCCAGTATGACAAGCCGTCACAATATTGACCACCTAAAAGTAAACAAGATAGTGGGCGTTATAATCAGGTACCTTTACAACAAAAAAAGGTTCCATAAAATCGTATATCGTCAAACAGGGGCATAGACAACGGGGGGGGGGGGGGGGGGGGGGGTGAGACGGATGCATCCCGCCTCACAAGGTGGGGGGGGGGGATGACATGTACAATTATCCCCCCCCCCCCCCAGCTTTTAGGGAAGGATTTTGTTTTGTATCTGTATACGAGTGGGAAAGAAAGCATTCGTTGTATGAGCTAAGACTTGTTAATTCTAACGTTAAAAACGTAATTTATACATCCACTTTTAATTTTCACACACATTTATAAATTATAGGGTAACATTATGCTTTCACAAAATATGATTGTATTACACTCGTTATTTAGTGGTAATTTTAACTTGTCTAGTTTCGTACGGGTGCATAGGATCTAACATGCGTTAATACACTTCTTGAACAGGGACCGCGGAAAAACAAAGAAATACATAAACATAAAATAACACACTATATAACAATTGAAATGTGGTCAGCCCTCCTCTTTCAAAATCTTTCCGCGGCCCCTGTTGAACTGTTGAACTTAGTGGACACTATTACTGACACTGAATTACAATTATCATATCAAACTTTACACCAACGTAACATTAGACCTGTAGACCAAATGGTCATTAGACTAAATGAATATTAGCCCAAGTGGGACATTAGCCCAAGTGGGAGTAGCCCAACTGTCAATTAGACCAAACGGGAAGTTGATGAAATGGTGATTAGACCAAGTGATGAACTGCCCATCTTGATATAGCCCGAAGTGGGTGTAGCCCATATTAGACAATCTGGTGATTAGACGAAATGGCATTAGACTAAGTGGGTTTGGACCAAGTGGATATTAGACAATAAGGGTATATAGCCCAAATGGTTATTAGACGAACCGGCTAATGGACCAAGTGGTTTTAGACGAAATGGGTTTAGACCATGTATGATTAGACGAAGTGGATATTAGACGAAGCGGGTTTAGACCAAGTGGGGGATTACCGTCAATATTACATCATCGTTGCTAAAAAATAGTTTCGTCTTTGATCTTATGATTGCCATATTATCGCTTTGATCAATAATTTTCATTTAACAATTTCATAATTGTAATTCGATCTTTCTATAATATGACCTCTTCCAAAGTACCAAGCGTCTTGTCAAATATACTTTGATATTTGGCATACAATAAATATATTTTTTAAAGGTTGTCATGATTGATGGATATAGTCCATAAGCTTTTCGTTTTTGTATTGTTTGATTATATTGAACAGAACAGTAGCACAGAGGTTATTTTGGGATTATTGTTATTATGGCATAAAAGGACTTGGTTTACCAGTTTAATATGGTGGAACCTGGTGTAGCCTCACATCAAATATGAGGACAGGATATAAGATGGCTCCAATTCAGTAATGAAATATTTCTTTACAATACATCGTGTAAAGCAAATACTTTAGATTTGCACTCTGTTGATAAAATACCGATGTTTTTGTATTTTCGTGCAAGTGTGACACTTTAGTGGCGCAATGCATCCAATGATTTATTGTTCATGGAACAGTCCCTCTTTTACAAAACGCCTGAACAGTTTCCAGTTGACGGATGGGGATGAATGTAACAGGCACACAACAAATCAGATCGAACATCACTGTAATTTGGATTCTACGAATGAAAAATGAATGCATCCCTCCATCAAACTATATATCGGTCAATAAAGGAGTTTACCTGATTTAGCATATTATTACAACAATATTGTACTTATTCTGGAATAGGTATTGTTAATGGGGACCACCAGGCAAAGAACAACACATTATAATACGTTTTGGTACCGTTTTGTGATATCAAATAGATACCCAATATTTTGCAAAGGGTTGTGTAATTCATAAACAAAGCGATTCATTTCCTGGCTCCTTACGGGCCAAACATTTGCGAGTCCGCCAATGCTATTCGCGCGTACGTTTGTAGACAATAGCATCCCGGGCGATTCGTTCGCTCTGCACGCATATAGCCTTCGCATTCAGACCGCATGCTTTATTATGGTGATGCGTTTTCCAAATATATTTTTTTTCTGGAAACATATTTGTGTGAACTTGTTGATGGAATGGCATACTAAAGATGTTACCTTTCTTTAAATAAGAATATTATTTTGGGGTGGTGGTACCCTTTAAGCCGACATTTGTAAAGGTATGTCACGGAAAAAGATCTTAAAAATGAAGAATATGTAATAAAATATAGTCAGTTTAAGCGAGGTTTGTTTATTTTGTTTAGTGTGCGGTCATGCTTTTGTTAATTGTGCGCGGGTCACGTAGCTAGCGCGGGTCACGTAGGAGGTCACGCATTGCGTTGTGGTACTTCGTGGAATCCGTGTACGAACTTCCACACTGGGTGAATACACGTATAATGCACAATTAACCGTTGGACGATACCTTTATAAGAATAATTACAATATTGTTGTAATATTATGCTTAATCAGTTAAACTCTTGTATTGACCGATATATAGTTTGATGGAGGGACGCATTCGTTTTGTATCCGTAGAATACAAATTACAGGGCTGTTCGATCTGATTTTGTTGTGTGTGTTACATTCATCCCCATCCGTCATCTGGAAACTGTTCAGACGTTTTGTAAAAGAGGACTGTCCCTTTAACAATGAACAATAAATCATTGGATGCATTGCGCCACTACAATGTCACACTTGCACGAATATACAAAAACATCGGTATTTTATCAACAGAGTGCAAATCTCAAGTATTTGCTCTCCACGATGTATTGTAAAGAAATATTTCATTACTGAATTGGAGCCATCCAACTATCATCTTATATCCTGTCCTCATATTTGATGTGAGTGTTCTGTTGTTTGAAAAGGCTTTAGGCTACACCCGGTCCCAGGTGTTACATTCATCCCCATCCGTCAACTGGAAACTGTTCAGACGTTTTGTAAAAGAGGGACAGTCCCTTTAACAAATTATATAAACCAGTTTATTTGTTTTGTATGTGGGAAGAATAACTGCATCCATTTAATTAATCGCTGACGACACATGTACACCGTTCGCTGTTCATTACCCAGTGAGGCATGGACATAAGTGCACGTTCTTTTCAGGGGTGTTGAGGTCTTTTGCCCGATTTTTAACCCTGCTAAGCCCCACCCCCAAAAAAGAAAAATGAAACAAAAGAAGGAAAAAAAATGTTGTTGTTTAAGTCCTCGCCTCGCATTTGATGCACGGTTTTTGTTGGTTCAGCCTAAAATTAGATGATTTTGCTAAAAAATAACATAACACTCCCCGAATTTCACACAATTTTCCCTGAATATTTAAGATGCATTTGTCCGAAAAGGAAGTTTTCAAAGTTCCAGGTTTATTAGAGAATTTTAAACCAGCTGTTAAAAATTCAAAAAAATGCTTCCTCTTTTCAAAAAGTTACAAAATAGGTATTTAAAGGGGTAGTTTAGTTTTGGTAGAGAGGGCGCTGCACATCACAATTTGTTTGTGAGGTAATGACAAACTGAGTGTCGAGTTTGAGAGAACATGCAATTTTAATGTCAGAATAAACTGTATTTGGTCAAAATCGACCCAGAAACGGCTGAAATATCAATAAAGATATCTGATCTTATAATTATTTGGGGCCCAAATAATGAGATGATTTTTTCAAAAAATTAAACAAATGCTTGCACTTTTTCAAAAATGTTCAAAAACGTTTTTTAAATAGTTGTTGATGATCTCTCTATTTAATCATTATTTCAATAAAACATCACATGCATACATTTGTATGAAAAATGGTTGAAACCAATGCCTTTTTAGAAAGCGCCCTCTTGTGTTTTAATGGCTCTTTTTGAATGATAACGGAATTTTTACTTAGTCGTTTGTAATTTTGTATACATTTTGAGCATGGTGGAGTTATAACTATTAGGTTATAATGTTACTGTCCAGGTTTGGTTACTAAAGTTCAGCGTTACCAAAACTGTACTGCCCCTTTAAATAGTTGCTGGTTATTTCTCTATCTAATCACTATTTCAACAAAACATCACATGCACAATATTTTATTCAAAATGGTTGAAACCGATGAGTGTTTAGAGATCGCCCTCTTACGTTTTAACGGCTCTTTTTGAATGATACATCACACTCACAGTAAACATGGTGTGTGAAACCCCCGTTTTATTATGGAAACAGGACTCCCAGATCCCTGGTTTGATTGAGAAAATGGCTAGGCTTGGGTGTAAATCAACACACGCGAGCTGGTCTTGGCTTATTAGCGCGCTTTCACGAGTTTTTGAGGAAAACTGCCGCGTATGTATTGCGGAAAAAACAATAAAGGCCGCCGGGTATACGGTACTAGATCCCTTTAAAATATATAATTGTTTGAAATTAGTCAAAATTATAATTATGTTATATATGAGTAAATGATAATATTCAATGGCTAAACTCAAATTTGGGGGTCACCAAACCACTGACAACAAATTCCTCAAACTTATGTCATTTTTAAAAGCTTGTTCGACATGGCAACAACGAATGTATTCTTTGTACAAACACGATACAATAAAGGAATTCAATCACGGCCAACGTAAAAGGAGGAGGAGGAGACCTCATAGAGACCTCACAGAGGAGGAATGTTTAGTGTATATATCTTACAATTATTTTTAGTTAAGTTACTGTGTGTGTTGTGTGTGCTGGGTGTGAGTGTTAACTGCATTGCCTACGTAGTTGGGGATCTCGACCAGTATGCTGATTTGTGGAATCATTTATACATTCTTGAGCCTGCTTATGCCAGCCCGTTTGTTAGAAGCTTATATATGGAGGAAATAATACATGAATATATATATATGTATATTAATATGTAGTTATGGAAGGTAAAGATATTTTTATTAAATGTAATCTTCTTTCTTTGAATGTTAAAGGAATTCGAGAAAAGTCAGAGAGGGCACAAATTTGTACGTGGTGTAAAGATAAAGGTGTAGATATTGTTTTTTTACAAGAAACATATAGTACAATTGAAGTTGAGGAGACTTGGAAGTTGCTATGGAATGGGAGTTCATATTTTAGTCATGGGACAAACCATAGTAAAGGGGTGCTTATTTTAATAGATACTAAATTAGATATTCAGATATTAAATGTTATTTCAGATAATAATGGTAGATATGTTATAATGGAATGTATTATTCAGGGGATGAAATTGATAATGGCTAATGTTTATTTGCCAGTAAGAGGATGGGAATCAGAAAACAGTAAAAGAAATTAATAAAGAAAATAATGCAATAATTATTGGGGGAGATTTTAATATTATTTTAAATAAAGATTTAGACTCTTTTGGAAGTAGAAAACACAATGTTCAGTCTCGATTTAATATTGTATTTGAACAATTTTTAGATAGATTTGAGTTGCTGGATATTTGGAGGGTAAGGAATGGATTGAAGAAACAGTTTACGTATAGGGAAGTTAATTCATGTATACAAAGTAGATTAGATTATTGGTTTGTTTCTAAGCAGATAGAACATGTAGTATTAAAGTGTGATATAATACCTTCTACGGCTCCAGATCATTCAGCCATTCAATTGCAATTTTACGATAAGTTAATATATTCATCTAAGTTTCAGGGATCCTATTGATATTAAATAACAGTTTATGTCAAGATACTGAATATTGTTACGAATGTAGATACATGCATTTAATAGTGTTGCAATTAGTATTGGACCCAGTCACTGACCTCTATATTCCCCATGTAGTCTGTTACTTCTTTGTTTTTGCGCTGTTTACCAACCAGCAACTTCAACCCACTTAAACCGTGTGAGTTGGTTCCCACTTAACCCTCACCTTACAATGCCATTCATATACCATCGCTTTTATGTGTTTCCCCCGTTTGCCCATCTATTGTCTCTCATTTTAACTTCATCTTTGTATGCTCTTCTTTCCTTGTAACCCTCCTCTCTCAAGAGCGGTGTTATACTTTGATGTCTATAATCTGTTTTACCAAGCCCCTTAATTCTTTAGTCATGAACCTCGCATCTACCTGCAGATATCCTCTATTGTGCTGACCCTTACCTTTAGATCTTTACCGTTAGCTTAATCTTATTGGCCTGCAATGTTTATAGTGTATTTCTAAGAAGTGTTGTAATGTCAAGTCACTAGAGGTTTTTCTTTGTTGCATTAAGTTCCCTCTTAGTCGGTGTCTTTATAGATGTCATTCTTTGTCCTAGCTCAGACTGGAAGTCAATGTCCAGGGTTATGTCAGTAAACTGGACTAGCCTATATAAGCTCGACCTCTCTCTCATTCGGGGTTGATAGTTCATTCGGAGTCAGTTATTAGTTATCATCAAGTTCATAAAAGTCAGTTATTATTAGGGAGTGGAGTTCAGTTTAGTCAGTCGTCAGTTCAGTACAAGATTTGAGACAGTTAAGTTGTAGAAGACAGTTTGAGTACGAAGTTAGTTCAGTTAGAAGTTATACTTAGAGTTAGTCCTGTTCGTCATTGCATTGTACGAAGTTGTTTATGGAAGAATAAACGAGTAACCGAATAACCCTCGCCAGCTGTGATCTATTCTCCAAGCTTGTGGAACGTGCTTAAAGAGTGAATGTGATTATGAATGTGATTTAGAACTATATAGATAACCTCGGCCATCCAGACATCCATCCATTATATCATCATCATCTTCATTCCCATAACGATTTTGTCCGTCAAAAGACAGAATCTTTACAATATATCAATTGTATTAAAGAGGAAATTATTAAATTAAAAGAAGAATTTCGAATAGAAATAGAAGATAAAAGAGTTTCATGGGATTTTTTGAAAATGAAAATTAGAAATGTTAGTTGAAAATATTAAAAAGAAAAGGCGAAACAACGAAAACAAAGAATTGCAAATTTGGAAGAAGATATTTTGAAGTTGGAAAATGAATTGCTGAATGGAATAGACCAGGAAAAAGTTGATGACTTAGAACGAAAAAAAAAGACTTACAGGATTGTTATAATTATATAAATGAAGGTATTACAATTCGTTCTAGAGCATCACACTATGAATGTGGAGAAAGAGACACTGGGTATTTTACTCAATTAATGAAGTCTAATAAAAAGAAAACATTGATTAGTAAACTTTATTATTGATGAAGATATAAGTTTTGATCAAAAAAATATTATGCAGGAAATATATACATTTTATAGTAAGCTTTATGCTCAATCGGAAGGCGAAGTTGATTTTGTGGATGATTTTTTTCAGGACTTGCCAAAATTAAATTCAGAGTTGTGTGCATTATGTGAAGGCAAAATAACAAACGGAGAATGTGTTGCAGCCATGAAAGAAATGGCATCTAATAAATCCCCGGGGAATGATGGGTTAAGTGTCGAATTTGATATACTGTTTTGGCCATTAATAGGAAATTTAGTTGTAGATTCTGTAAATTCAGCTTTTGAAAAGAAAGAACTTTCCTCATCATAAAAACAGGCAGTTATAAATTTGATTTATAAAGAAGGAAAAGATCCCTTATTTATAAAAAAAATTATAGACCAATATCTTTATTGAATGTTGACTACAAAATTTTAACTAAAGTGCTTTCTATAAGGATTAAACAAGTTTTAAATGAATTCATTTCTGTAGACCAGGTGGGATATTTAAAAGGTCGAAATATAGGTGAAGCGATAAGAATGATAGATGATATAATTCACCATACATCAGTTAATAAAATACCTGGACATATGATGATAATTGATTTTGAAAAGGCTTTTGATTCAGTTTCACATACTTTTTTGCAGAAGGTTCTGATTACATTTGGTTTTGGACCGTCATTTTGTAGATGGGTGGAGACTATATATAATAATGCTCAAAGTTGTGTTTTTAATGGGGGCGCATCTACTGGATACTTTGATATTAAGAGAGGTGTTAGACTGGGGGACCCCTGTCCCCATATTTGTTTATACTTTGTATTGAAATTTTAGCTCGTTCAATATATAAAGACCCTGAAATTCAAGGATTTACTTTTAATAATGTACAAGTAAAACAAATTCTTTATGCAGACGATAATGACTCTCTTTATTCGGGACTCAAACTCACTTAAAAGGGTAGAAAAACTGTTTGAAAGTTTTGCTAGAAAATCTGGATTAAAAATTAATAAAGAAAAAACTTTTATATTATTGTTAGGCCCTTCTCAAAATAAAAATGTTGCTCTTCCATTTGGTAAAATAGTACAAATAGTCAAGATTTTGGGTATATACTTTTCTTTGGATGTTGAAGTTCAAGTGGACAAATTATAAGGACATTTTGAGTAGAATAAACAAAGTTGTTGTCTTGGTGGAAACAAAGAGATTTAACTTTAATGGGGAAAATCCAATTGATAAAAACGTTTATTTTGTCAAAATTGATTTATGTATCGGCGCTGACACCAGTACCGAATTGGGTATTTCAAGATTTGGACAAATTGGTTTTTGACTTTTTGTGGAATGGAAAAGATAAAATTAAACGAAATGTTATGTTCTTGGATTATTGTAAAGGTGGACTTAGACTAACAGACTTTCATTTATTTATTTTAGTGCAAAGGATTATGTGGGTAAAGCGACTCTTAACGGGGGATGCAAAAATGGGAGGGAAACAGTATTTTAATTTTTTAACTAAAGATGCTGGAGGAAGTTTGATATTTTATAATAATGCAATCATAGGTATATCTGAATTAGTATTACCGGCATTTTATAGAGATATGTTGGACGTTTGGATGGCCACGAAAACGTTTCTGTTAAAAAAAGATACATCTAAAAGGAATGAGATTATTTATAATGATAGATTTGTTTATATGGATGGTCATGCTCCTTTTGATGAACAACTATTTAAAGAAAATGTTTATAAGTTGCATAATATTCTCGATGAGGAAGGCAATATAAAAGCAAATGAGGAATTTCAAAAAAAAGGGTTTAAATACTTTAGAAATCACAAAAATACAGCGTATTTTTCTTGGCATTCCCCCTTCATGGAAACAATTTTTAAATAAAAATACTCACTTAAATATAGATAAGGAATTCGATATGGACTTTTAAATTTTTGCAAGGGTATATTTGTTAGATCAAATTACTTCAAAAATTATATATGCATTTTTATTAAATAAGAGAGTAGAAAAATCATATGCAGAACGAAATTTAGAGCAGATTTATAATATTAATGGGAAAGATATACAATCAATATTCGTAAGACTTAGAAAATGCACTTTGAATAGTAAGCTTCGAGAATTTCAATTTAAAATGCTTTATAATATTATATATACTAAATTACATTTATATACATTTTAAATGGTTAATAGTAATTTATGTTCTTTTTGTGGTAAATATGAAGAAACTTACGAGCATTTATTTTGTCTTTGTGAGAAAGTAAAACCAATTTTGGAAGAGTGTGGGAATCTATTTAATTTAGTAGAGATCAAAAATATAAATTGGAAAGGTATCCATGTAGGGATAATTGAGTTAAACATAGGGAAGGAACAGTTATTAAATCATATAATAATTTTGATAAAATATATGATATTTATAGACAGTAAAAATAAAAATAAACCACCAACTCCTTTGGAGATTAAGAAAAGATTATAAGAAAATAGAAAGGAGGAGAAGAAATTAGCTGGAGACCGAGGTACTCTAACATATCATTTTAGAAAGTGGGACAATTTAAAATAGCTTCGAGCAGAACAAAATAGGGAAGGCGAACAGAAGCAATGCAATAAACATGGCTGATAATTGGTCGAGATTCTCACAAGATGTAGGCGTGTACTTACATGCTTGTACAGGAGTTTTTTTTTTGGGGGGGGGGGGGGAATGTTTTGTTCTCTCCTATTTTCCCTTTTTTTATGTTTATGCTTCCTTCAAGCATGTATGTTTCATTCTATATTTGATGTAAATAGTAAAAGTTAATTTGTACTATTTAGATGTGAATGTAAAATCATATTATATATAATTTTGTAAACATGCAAATTATTTCATGTACTGATTTTGTTACTGATTGTTATTGTTATTTTGTTATTGTTTGTGAAAGCAATGGAGAAAATAAATATCTTTTAAAAAAAAAATCTTCACTACGTCATTTGTAATTTTGTGTTCCTTTCTAGTTATAACTATAACTTTGTAATGTAATGATGCAGGTTTTGGTTACTAAAATTCAGTTTCACCAAAACTGTACTCTCCTTACCAGAACTCAACTATCCCTTTAACTAACAGAGCAACCAATTTCACACTTGCGTCATTCCAATGTTAGCGATCGGTGCTCATTTTTGTTAATGGTCATTCAAATTCATCTCCAGCAGTCTCCGGTCTCATTTCGAGCATTCAAATTCGCGCATGTGCAAATAAGTTAATTTTATTGGCATTTAAATTAGAAATGTGCAGTGGGCATGTTAGGATGTGTAACATCGTGGTATATAGCACAGTTATTAAAAAAACATGATGGAAATAAAGATACAAATGGTGAACAAAAATGATGATACAATAAAGATCACATGATGATACAATAAAGATCACATGATGATACAATAAAGATCATATGATGACAAATAAGAAAATGTGATGAAAATAAAGATTGAAATCATGAACTAAATATCGCATGATGATAAAGTAAGACAAATTGATCGACGAATGAATGTACAAATTAGAAAACACGTATTAAATTATTGAATATAAAAACAAATCTAGACAAAAGCGAAGATTGAAATGTTGAAAAGTATATCCGAAAAAGGGAATATACACTGTTAAAACGCTGTGTAAACAAATTCAACAACTTGTTGAAAATCTTCTGCACCCGCTGTTTAACATATAAACCATCCAACTCTTGTTGAAAACATTCAACAACCCTAGTTGTTTAAAGTTTACACAACTGTTGTTTTTATTTTTTCTACAACCGTTGTTTAGAATAAATTTTAAACAACCCTGTGGTTGAAATATCAAATACAAAAATGATTGTACTTTAAAACAGCAAAGTCGGAATCGAACCGGGGACCTTTGGGCTATCTCGTTTCGCTTGGTTTGCATTGGGACAAAAAGGGTTTTGTCGCGATGATTTGGCGGTCGAAACTATCACGTGATTTTCAACTCTTGAACAATGGCCGCTTTACACAACCCTTCTTTCTACAACTAATCATGCTACACCTAAGGTTGTATAAAAAGATTCAAGAACCATTTTAACACAGCGTTTTAGCAGTGTATAGCAGGGTTAAATGGTTTAGACTATGTAAGAAAACGAACGGTAATTATGATATAACATATAAACGTATGGATGTTGTTTGTGTAGCTTAAATTGAATGAACATGTCTGGAAATTGGTCACCCATGAACGAAATTGAATGCACAAACAAGCGATTGCCAAGCTTACCGTATTAAATTGAATGCCCATTTGATGAAAATAGCGCACAATGATGAAATCGAATGTCCATTTGCGAATTTGAAGTTCGCGATTTGACATTTGAGTGCCCATATACGAATGTGGATGCTCGGAATATGAATTTTAATGACCAAATCGACTTATCCACGGGAACTGCACGAAATTGAATGCACAAAAACGAATAAATAATTTCATATAAATATATTTCACCATAAACTGCGCTAGGCATTAACAGCTGATGCATTCATTTTATTCCGAGATATCATTACATCATCTCATATTCTAATCCACTTTTATCATACATATACTTAAGTTAGAACAATTTCATGATGAACTTGCACGTCGCAAAAATGTCAAAGCTTCGTTGAAGGTTTGTAAAAAGAGGGACTGTAATTCTAAAATCATAAATGTGTTCAAGCATGAACCCATGGCAACTTCAGAGTAGCTAGCAGAGAATAACCACCATATAATGTTCAAGCCAAGTAATTTATAGCTAAACCAAAGAGTGCAGTATTGTACCAACATCGGTTCTGATTGTGTGATTATATTGAACAGAACAATCGCAGAGGGGTTATTTTGGTATAATTGTTGAGCTGGCGTAAACAAGTTTGATGTTCCAATTTAAAATGCTGGGTCCTCGGAGCCTAAAGCCTTTTCAAACAACAATCACATCAAATGTGAGGACAAGATATAAGACGATGATTGGATGGCTCCTATTCAGTAAACAAATCTTTCTTTTCTATAAATCTTGTAAGCAAATACTTTCGATTTGCACTCTCTACGCTGTTGAACGTCCTGGTTGATACAAAAACCATATTAGTTAGATTTTCACGTGAAAAGCAGCCCCCCCCCCCCCTCCTCCCAAACCCCCCCCCCCGAAAAAAAAAACAACAACAACAACAAAAACAACAACAAACAAACAAACAAACAAACAAACAAACAAACAAATAAACAAACAATAGGTAATTGTTGATACCCGAACATGTTCTTGTTGCTTTAGTCCAAAACAACACGATTATGCCCGAAAATTAGGCGGTTTTGCATTAAAACATCATGATTCTATCCGAATATAACACGATTTTGCACGAATATGACATGGATTTGCCCGCATACCCAGCTAGCCACCTGACGTCGGGCCGATGTCGGAAGTTGGTTGCCGGATGTCGGCATATCGCCGTTGGCTCGAGGTTAAAATGTCCGCCAGCCCAACATCGTCACGACGTCATTTTTGTGATATATTGGCATAACGTCATTTTCCGACAATGGCCCAACATCATGTCATGAGAAGCTTCCCAATGTGGGTATCCCATGACTTATGCTATTCAGGGTTCCATCAGAATGCTTGCAATATATGTATCTATCAGGCTAAAGTTCATATTGGACAAAGCCCAGCTCATAACATGATGCTTGCAATGTGCACTTAATAATCTTCCAAACAGCTGAATTCAAAAGCTTTGCCCCCCCCCCCCCCCCCTCAGCCATAAAAACCCGGGCACGCTGCTGGGTTGTCGCTTCGCTCCCTCGCCAGAGATGGTCAACATGACGAATCATCCCCCCCCCCCCCCCCCCCAATGGCGAGAAGAAATCGACGCCCTTGCATGATACCAGTCCTTTTCCTAGAGTTTAGAGAATGTAGAACTAAGAAGTTCATATTATTTGATATAGTATTCACTTGACACACGCACACACACATACAAACATACACACAGAAACACACGCGCACACACACCCACACACACACATACCCACACACACACACACACACACACACACACACATACGCACCAAACGTGCATTTCAGGGACCGGTCGCCGGCACAATTTAGACCGTACTTTTAGGGACCGGAAATGTTCCAAAGGTGCATTATGCGGACCGGCCCGTGAGAATGTGTTTATTATGTAACGTATATTGTCAACATGACTGTGCACCCGTACATCCTTTCTGATTACGTGTAATACTCATAATAAAGTCAGTAAACTAACGATCACGACTGAAATATAGCTAGTTAATTGTGTAGTAATACTGAAATCGTTGTTATATCGTCGGAAGAGTATCATTGTTATTTTTTCGCTGGTCGCGAAGATGTTTGTGCGTCCATATGATAATTAATCATATATTTTCTCCGTATATAATGATAATTTCCGCGTCATCTTGGTCAATTTAAAGGATATTGACTCTTGAATCAGATATCGACTATGTTAATTTATGTATTTATATTTAAGCGGTAGTTCTACACAGTTTTTTATATAGCGCATATCACAAATATGAACATACACGTATTTATAATCGTAATACAAATTTAAATAAAATAATATACTTGATAGCGCCTAATATTATTGATTGTTAATCATCTATAAGCGCTTTAATGCAATTATATAATTACCCCTGTAATGATACTTATTGTTATAATAATTTGAATTTGAATTAACGTAAATTATAAACACGTTACACGCACACCGTATAATGTGTAAACACCGACTTGCCGAGACCGGATTCTTGTGCGGCCTATATCAATTCTGTTATGTAATGAAATTCTATTTTCTCCGTAAATAATGATAATTTTTGCGTGATTCTTGATCAATTTATAAGTCATTGACTCGTGAATAATATATCTTTATGTATTTGTCTGTCTTTACGCGGCAGTTATCTGCGTCACACATAACCGAAATATATATACGACACACACACTCCGCCTATAAAATGTGTACAAACCGACTTGCAGAGACCGGATTCTTGTGCGGCCCAGATGCACACACTCGGTCCCATTAAATATATTACGTAATGATGTTTTTTCTCCGTAAATAATCATAATCTTTGCGTTATTCTTGGCCACTTTATATAAAAGACATTGACTATTTAATCATATATCGACTATCTTTATGTATTTATCTGTATTTAAGCGGCAGTTATTCGCGTCACGCATAATCCAAATATATATACGACACACACACACCGCCTATAAAATGTGTACACACCGTCTTGCAGAGACCGGATTCTTGTGCGGCCCAGATACACACACCGTCTAATGTGTACACACCGACTTGCAGAGACCGGATTCTTGTACGGCCCAGATAAACACACCGTCTTATGTGTACACACCGACTTGCAGAGACCGGATTCTAATAATAACTAGATGTTGAATTCGTCACCTTTGACGAATCAAGGTTATACGTATCGATTTATTATGATAAAAGGATGATTCACAAAATAAATACTCAATCATCATATCAATAATAATAGATCCCCTCCCCCTGAAAAAGAAAGAAAAAAGAATACAAAAGAAAGTTTTAAAATATTGCCTTGGATTCGAACCCACGACCCTTAGATCTTGTGTCACAAATTATACCGCGAGACCAGCATTAGATCTCTTAACGAAAATGGGAAATCGGGAAAGATACATCAGTGATTGCACACTGCATTTGTCATTGTAACAGTGAGTTATTTGACCTGTATTTAGCATATTTGGTTTTTGCATACTATAAATTGAAAATGATCAACTATTTCTATTTTTATGACAACAAGTTTATTTTGTGCGGCCATCTTGGAAATTGGCGGCCATGTTAGATTTTACAGTACCTTTGTCACGGGATAGATCTGTATTTAGCATATCTGGTTTTTGCATATTATACATTTTTGAAATTGCCTCTGAAATCATTGAAAATGACAAACTATTTCTATTTGTATGATAAAAAGTTGCTTTTTGGCGGCCATCTTGGAAAATGGCCGCCATGTTAGATTTGTGTGTGGCTCAATGTTGTTTCTTGAAAAGTGATCTTTAGGCAATGTACATGCCAATTTAGGTGCTTGTATGACTATTTGCACGATTGTTACACCTATCTGCTCCACTACTTTGACGAATTAAGGTGATACGTACTGAAATTGCGATATAACGATATTGACTTTTCAATGCGTAATATGATGATGTCAGAAAACCTAATTGGCCAAAGTTTTGTATTAAATCGTATCTACGACTAGTGTACTTTTTGAATAATTATGAAATAATATTTGGGTGTATCCATACGTTTAAAAAAGTTCTGGCAGAATATAAAAGGTCATGTCTCACCATATTTTGAAAATTTTAGCTCGCGCATGTATCTGAATCGCTCGTATTCCCCCATTATGCATCTAAAATACTGAAATTCAGTGGAAGTGTTGAGGTGGTATCATAATCCAGAGTAAAACATTGTGTTTTCCTGATCCACGCGCACTGTACGACACGGGTATGTTAAACGTAAAATGTGTTTTAACTGTTCAAACTAATTTATGTCTTACTTCATTAAAGGGACTGTCCCCCTTATGCAAGCCAAATTAAAAAAGTTGCGATGTTATTTTCTTATATGAACAAAAATGTCATTTAACAGCATGGCTGAAGAAATTCGAGCTTGAAATCTCTTTTTCGTGGAGTTATAGGGTGGTATTCCAAAATTTGTCCTAAGTCAGAATCTTTTCCTAAGTCATGATTTTGTCCTAAGTTGTATTCCAATATGCTTCCTAAATATCTTCCTAAGTCACTTCCTAAATTGTGTCCTAACTTTAAGCAAGAACTTAGGAAAATATGCAAATTTATGCAAATTAGCGACTTAGGACGAATTGGTATTCTAAAATGCACTTAGCAAGGAATTTCTAGGAAATAATTTAGGAAAGCCAGACCCCTTCCCTAATTCCCATGTGTTGTGTACAAGACTTAGCAGTGACCTAGAAAACCAGTGGCCGTTACATAAGCGCAGATAAATTTAGCGCGCACTGTACTTTCCTGGCGTAGATCAAAGACAGTAGCCGTATTCACACGATGAAAGCCAATTCTTAAGAATTGCAATTCTTAAGAATTGCAACTCTTAAGAATTGCAAAATGTGTGTTCAAACGATGCCAATTCTCGAGAGTTTCAATTCTTAAGAATTAAAACCGGAAGTAGTGTGCGCGCCTTTCTCATTTGAGGTCACGCGCACTCACTTGACTTGTTTTCACACCGGAAGCATATCTCGGTCATGAGGTCAACCCAAACTACGAGTCTCGAAGCTGATTGTGTTCAGACGGCTTATCGCGCGCTCATTCTGCGCAAAATCTTACAATGCTGTTCGCTGATTGGTCAGTCGGGGAAGGAGTGGCTGTGATGGATATAGCACGTTTTGGAAATAAACACAAATGGATTTAACACGTTTTGGAAACAAAGTCATTTGTATGTCCTAAATGTTCATGTTTCTAATTTAGAATGTATTAAACTGTAAGTGCCAGATTGTGTGAATGGTGATGGAGCATAGATTTGGGCAAAAAAGCGAACCAATTATGAAAAGTGGATTTAAAACGTTTTGAAATTGAGCTCTTAAATTCTTGAATTGTAATTATAAAAATTAATGAATATGTTTTGATAATCATTCAGAGTGTTGGTGATAACAGAGTTTTTGTCATATTTGAGTTTGTGTGGCATTTCTCAATTTTCCAATATTGTTATATTCCTTTAACACAAGTGTTAAACATGTTGAAGGTATTGTCGTAATATGGTTCGCCACGCGGACAAGTGGTCCACGTCCGCCCCCGAGAGCAAATCCAACGGAAGTTCATCCCAAAAGCGCGGGAAGGTATCAAGAGCTGAACAATGCCGGCTTCGCGCCCGAACCCAGCTAGCCACCTGACGTCGGGCCGATGTCGGAAGTTGGTTGCCGGATGTCGGCATATCGCCGTTGGCTCGAGGTTAAAATGTCCGCCAGCCCAACATCGTCACGACGTCATTTTTGTGAAATATTGGCATAACGTCATTTTCCGACAATGGCCCAACATCATCTCATGACATGATGTTGGGCCATTGTCGGAAAATGACGTTATGCCAATATATCACAAAAATGACGTCGTGACGATGTTGGGCTGGCGGACATTTTAACCTCGAGCCAACGGCGATATGCCGACATAATAATAAAATAATAATGTTTCGATTTATATAGCGCCTAATATGATTGATAATCATCTCTAAGCGCTTTACAATGATAATATTACCCCCGGTCATCGGCATCGGCCCGACGTCAGGTGGCTAGGTGGCTAGCTGGGAAGGTGGACGAACTTTACCGTGCCAATGTGCCTATCATTCACCTTGACAACACCTCCAACCACGTCACAAATAATAAGCCCGAACAATGCTTTAACAAAATAACTAAATCATCAACGCCTTTTCTCATTTACAATTGATACCAATATAATAACGTTAGTCTACGCTCGAACTTTCTTGTATGTGCTGCCGAAGGGCAGTTCGAGAGGCGCGGCGTTGAATCTTATCAGACAGAAATGTAATATGCAAGTTCCTGGCAGGCCGCCAACATTATTATATTGGAATAAAAGGAGATTTATGAACACAACACAGTTATTTAAAGGGATAATTGAGTTTTGGTATAGAGGGCGCTGCACAAGATAATTTTGTTGTGAGATAATGACAAACTGAGTGTCAAATTTGAAAGAACTTACAGTTTTAATGACATAATAAACTTTATTTGATCAAAATCAGTTCAGAAATGGCTGAAATATCCATAAACGTAACCATGTGTAATATTTGTGGGGCCCCGCAATTATTCAATAATTTTGAACCAGCCGTTACATTTTCTTTTTTAAATACTTCCTCTTTTCACAAAATTTCAAAAGAGGTTTTTAAATAGTTGTTGATTATCTCTCTTATCTTATCACTATGTCAGCAAAACATCACATCCACAATTTTTTTTTTTTAAATGGTTGAAACCAAAGAGTTTTTATTGAGCTCTAATAATGATAGCTCTTTTAAAATAATAACAGACTTTTTACTTTGTCATTTGTAATTTTTCATTAATTTCGAGCATGGTTGGGTTAAAACTTAGTTTGTAATATAATTGTGCAGGTTTTGGTTACTAAAATTCAGTTTGACCAAAACTGTATTCTCTTTACCAAAACTCAACTATACCTTAAAAACGCTGACATTATGAAACCTAACATGCGGTGCTTGTGTGTGTGCCAAGTTAATGTATTGTTTAACGTAACCCGAAAATACGTATACTCAATCAAAGAATCAAGCCGCTTTGACTCATGATAATATTTGGAATGCCTGAATAATACAATCATATGAAAAAATTAACGAAATCCGACCTAACCTTGCGTAATTTGTCAGCCCGGCAGGATACAACTAGTAGGCCTGGTGAAATACCAGAGTATGTTGTGTGCAAGCCGTACCTCTACTAAACAGTTTTTGTTTTGTTTTCGGAATTAAATGGGTAATTCAATTTTGGTATAGAAGGCTCTTCAGGAACTATGTGACCGGCTCTGGCAAAGCCAGCAATTACAAGATTAAGCTTTTGACATGATGCTGTTGTCTGAATTTTTGTCTTTATTTTGAGATAATTTTTTTGCAGATCGGACAAAAATTGACGAAATTATGACTTTTAAATTATTTATCTAATTCTGCTAAAACAATGGAGATAATTGAGGTTTTCAACGCTCAAATCAAAGTATATGTCAGTCTTGATTTTATACTAATGTATAGCCATTTTCCCGATAATAATATTTCATAATTTTGCATATCTCATTAGAAACTAGAAAAGTTGATAAACAATATGATACTAAATTGTCCATTTCGTCCCTGAGGTAAATTTTGGACCTTTTAAGGCCATATACGCAAAATCGTACATGTGGCGAATTTGCTGGTTTTGCCAGAGCCGTACCTCATATTGGTTTGTGAGATAATTAAAAACTCAAATGCAAATTTTTGAGAGCATGGAATTTTAATGTCAGAATTAATTTTATTATATCAAAATCGATTGAGAAACAGCAAAAATATCAATAGATATATCCAATCAGAATAGAATTTAGATCCCATTCTTTTTCGATGATTTAAGAACAACGAATTTAAATGCTAATACTTCTTGTTTTAATTATGCAAAAGTGGTTAAAAAATAGTTTTTGATGATCTCTCAATGTAATCATTATATCAACAGAACATCGCATGCACAATTTCTTAATACGAATTTGTTTACCCAATGCGTTTTAGAATGCATCCTCTTGTGTTTTAAAAACTCTTACTTGTTGAATGATAGCAGGATATTGATAGTCTTTTCTAGGACTACCGCAGTCCTTTTCAGGACTCACCAATCCCCCCCCCCCCCCCCCCTCTCACGTAGTGCAACCGCAAACCACGCGTATTAGGATATTGACCCGGGGGGGGGGGGGGTCTGTCATGCGTGACCAAGGACTTGCCAAAAGCACCCTAAACGAGTATTTGCGTTGTGCAAAAAATACACCCTAAGCAATTATGATTATCGGTAATTTGATACCCTAAGCAAGTAATCAATTTTGTGTAAACCCCTAAGCAAGTATTGTTGATACCCTAAGCAAGTAATCAATTTTGTGTAAACCCCTAAGCAAGTATTTTTGATACCCTTAGCAAGTAATCAATTTTTTGTAAACCCCTAAGCAAGTTATAACTATTTTTGATACCCTAAGCAAGTAAGCTTAGTTTTTGAGACCCTAAACGAGTAATTCATCAGCCTAAAATAAATACCCTATTTCCTGATTTTGGGTGATTTTGAGACCCTAAACGAGATACTCGAGTATCTCGCCTGATCGTGAAAAACCACACTAATTACTCGTTTTCTTGGTCACGCATGATACCCCCCCTTTCAATGAGGATAGACCTCCCCCACCCCCCCCCCCCCCGGGATATTGATAGTTTGTTAATCTTTCGAGCATAGTGCAGTTATAACTATAAGATGGTAATGTTATGGTGCAGGTTTTTTTTATACTAACATTCAGTTTAACCAACACTGTACTATCCCTTTTATTTTGGATATGAACTAAGATCGAGTAGATTCATGCCAATTTGAACTTTGTACATCACGTGAACGATCATTCTCGCCAACTGTTCGACGTATTGATAAAGTGCCTATCCATCCAAAACATTGCGGGGGTATAACTAGTGCTGTCTTTATGTACACCAATAAAACAATTTTCAAAAGAGTATTATACCACAGGCGCCAGTATGGCGAATTAAGCCGTACTAGTTCAGTGATTCAATTATATCGGACCAGGTGGCACCTTCCTCCATTGTTCATGACAACAAAAGATCATCATACAAACAACACTTACATTTTGTTCTGAATGCATACAAGTGATTATATTACGTTTCGGTTGACATGTAATAAACCAAACAGATTATTAATGATTAATAATGCCGAAAGCGAGTTTAATGTTTCCACCTCTTGTTTAAAGAAAATATTTCTAACTATCGACCATTATCTATGTCTTACAAACGTTTGTAAATAATAATATTTTATTTTGCTTGTTTTTAAAGCGTTTTATACTCTAAACAATTAAATTTTATTAAAGAATTTATATTATTATGGTATACGTGGAACAATTTCACAATTGATACAAGCTATTTTGATAATATAACTCAACTTGTACAAAGGCACAATAAAAACAAGTCTGACAACTAGATATTAATATGTGGTGTGTCCCAGGGGTCCATCTTTACTATTTTTTGTGTAATTTGTATGTTTATGAAGAGTGTTGAAATATTCTAAAATCATTATTTAAAAAATGAATGAATACATTACGATAATCATTCACATGGTTGGTGATACTAGAGTATTTGCACTATTTGAGTGTGTGGGGCATTTCCCAACTTCCCAATACTGTTATACAGTGTGATTAAAACAAAAGGATCCCGACTTTAATATTGCTTTTAAATTGACCATTCTAATTATATATACTGTCGATATTCGTATCATGGTAAAGATTGGGAAATTTCCTTTAATACATGTATATCATACACTCTGATCACTTTAAGCTTCACCGAACGTGACTTAATTTTCCAAAGTCATGCA
>JBAMJV010009259.1:0-33677 GCA_037951105.1 Echinarachnius parma
GGACATCTACATCCCAAGCAAGGAAGTAACAGGAAAGACCGGAGACAAAGCCTGGTTCAACGATCGGTGCAGGGGAAACAGCTACCAGAAAGAGACGTCTATACAAGAAGATGAAAAGAGAGGACACACAAGCAAATAAAGACAAATTCAAAGAAGCCAGAGCAGAGTACAACAAGGCCGAAAAACAGGCAAAGAGCCCCAACATAACAAGAAAACTGAAAAAGGAGCTGACTGATGGAAGCATCAGCAGTAATGAATGGTGGAATAAGGTGAACACCCTATCCAGAAGAAAGACCCAAAACGGATCATGTCCTACTCTTCTGCAAAGGAGAAAGCAGAAGTTCTCAGCCAGGTTTTTGCTAGGGAAATGCCATCTTGATGGTGCCGAAGAGATTGCTCCTGAAGTCCCACAAACTACCTCCAGCATGAGATTGACAAAGTAACCTTTCAGAGCCAAAGATGTAAAGAGACACTTGTGGAAACTAAGTCCTGACAAAGCGACAGGACCAGATGATATTCCTTCCAGAGTCCTAAAGGGAGTGTAGCGCTGAACTAGCTAGACCACTCAGCTGCCTCTTTGAGCTCTGCTTCTCGAATGGAGTGTTCCGAGCCAGTGGAAGACTGCACATGTGATCCCGATACATAAGAGGGATTCAAAAGTCCGATCCATCGATGTATCGCCCTATATCTCTCCTCAGCAACATCAGTAAGGTTATGGAATCAATTGTACAGAAACAACTCCAGAACTACCTTCTTTCAACATCAGCTCATTTCTGACAGGCAATTCGGACTTCAGACCCCACCACAGCACAGCAGACATTCTTACTATCCTTTCCCAGCAATGGTCAAACACATTAGATAGAGGAAATGAAGTGCGTGTTATTGCATTGGACATTAAAGGAGCCTTCGATAAGGTATGGCACAGCGGACTCTGCTCCAAGCTGAAGGCAAAGGAGTTACTGGCAAACTGCTGACCTGGATAGTGAGCTACCCTATCTGATAGATCCTTCAAAGTCGTCCTGTGTGGACAAATCATCAGGAAACCACCACCATCAACGCCCTCAGTGCCTCAGGGATCAGTTATGGGCCCACTGCTGTTCTCTGTCTTCATAGACGATCTGGGGAGATAATTGTGAGAACGACTTTGTATCTGTACGCGGACGATTCCACCTTGTTCTGCGAAATTAGATCACCAGGTGAATCTGAGGCAGCCAGCACAAGCTTAAACAGAGACCTGGAGTTCATGAGGCAATGGGCCGACAAGTGGAAGGTGACATTTGAACCAACGAAGTGCAAGGCACTAACCATTTCAAGAAAGAGAAGCCCAAACAAGAAAAGACCTATACTTTGGAGACACCAAACTCACCGAAACAGATGAACTGGAAATCCTGGGTGTGACAATTGACAGGAAGCTTACATGGTCGAAGCATATTTCCAACATTACAGCCAGAGCTGGACAGAAGCTATGAGCCCTTCGAAGGATGTCAACCAAGCTAGATGCTACAGGGAAAGCCATTGTATACAAGGCTCAAAATTCGTAGCATCATGGAATATGCCTCTCTGTGTTGGATGAACGCATCCGCTACAACACTTGGACTGCTTGACCGTATCCAGAGCAAGGCCCTGCGCATTATCGGTGTGGACGAGAAAGTGGGCACGCTCTGAACTGAACATCCCCTCTCTACAACATAGACGGCAAGTAGCTGCTGCTGCAGTCCTCTACAAGATGGCACACCGGTATATGTCCTTCAGACCTGAAAGCAATGCTGCCTCAACCCTACCTCAATAAGACGTGCAACCCGCACCAGTTTGTCAATGCCGAGTCACGCTCTCAAAACAGCCTACTTCAAGAACTCACTCAGCGGGCAGGAGTTTCATCCACACTGCAGTCACTGTATGGAATAGCCTACCAGGGAACGTAAGTTGGAGTTATCTATGACAACGGAGCTCAATCTTTCAAGAGTCGAGTGCATCAGCACCTTCTGCAGTTGGCGGTCACGTAGCTAAGGGGGCTCTCTCTAATATTCTTAAGCTGCTGTGAAACCATTGATTGGCCCATGAGGATGTCTTATATAGTGCAGTACATGTATTGTCTATATTTGAGTTTGACCTATGTCTCGCCTTATGGACTATAATTGTTCACTATAGTATATTATAAAAAAAAAAAAAAAAAAAAAAATTGCTTAGATTTATATTATCTTCATGTGTGCTCAATTTCACGCTTTTATCACAATGTTCACAATTCACCCATATTGGCCAGCTAATCTACCCCACTAGTAAGACATGCTTACATACATTTATTTCTAAAGTGGCTCTAATCATTTTGCATCTGTTTTAGGGGCTAAAGCTGTTATTTCCTATCGATTAAATTTTCTCAGATTTAGGAATTATGTTTATAGAGTCATTAACAATAACTGAACCTGATTAAAAAAAAACCTTCAAACGGACAGGATTTTACAAGAAAACCATTATCATGATGTATTGTAATTAAATGTCCATTTTCCGTACACATAGTATTTGGTTTATTGAATATATTGTATGGTACAATAAAAGTATTTACTTTGGCGGATACATAAATACTAATCTATGCTCATCTCTGAAATAAATAAAAACATATATAATGATGATGCACGTATGATAAAGGAGACACATTTTTTACTCGTTATTATGTAGCTGTATGCCAACTTGTAATAATTGTATTTTAATGATGTTTAAAAACATAAGTACTACTGTTGGTACTGTGCAGTATTTCCATTCTTTATATTGAAGTACATCAACAAACATATTAGCTTGTCACATTTCACATTAGAAATATGATGTCTATCAACAAATTCAAAATGTATTACATTTAAATATCACAGATCAAGAAGTTGGACTTATATGACAGCAAGATGCGTGAGTCATCTCCATCATTAAGTCATCTAGCATCCGGGATCTTCAAAATGCTACACCCTTACAGAACTGGACCTGTGTGGTATTGAATTAGATGAAAGCTTCCTAACGACAGCAGATCAGATGGCACAATCAGCACAGGTAAGTCATACTTGTTATGGTATATGTTTAGTAATTTACTACATGTACATGCAGTCTTCCTTCCAGACAACAGATCAGATGGCATCAATCGTATCATCGGCACAGAACTGTAATAAAGTCATTATTGCGGTGTATGCTGCTTACGATGGGAATCATGTGGTAATGATGAGCCTCTCCTTCAGGGCGAGATGGCATTGGTATACATGTGAATAGCATTGATTCCATATTCAGTTGTTGTTGTAGTTCCATGACTTACTATGTTTTCTACCTTGCCTATTTTCTTCATAACAATTCATGTTTTTATATGCGAGTTTTAATAATGATATCAATATACATATATTCGGAAATTAACTTTATTATACCAAATTACATCATGCGCTCATATATAAAGCAGATCATGGTTGTGAGAGCAAATTTACAATTAACTCGGTACATGTAAATTTATACTACCAATAGCTGGTTTGTTATTTTAAAATCAATTCATATCTGAATTTAATTAAAATCGGATGATATGCTATGGTTTTAGTATCGATGCCTGGCAAACAATGGTACAATGGGGCAGTTCAAACAAAACATGAAATTATGAAATACATGCAACCAGGTATGTAAGGTATTCATCAACTGGTAGTGTATGATACGAGCGCATAGGGGACGCGTGTATTTGCAATATGCGTTATACAGAAACGGGATATTATTATGATTAGGACAATGATTAGACAATCAAAGGACGTTTCCAACGTCTTTGATTGTCTAATCATTGTCTAATCATAATTTTTTCCTGGGCATTTGAGCTTATATAAAGTAAATAATTTTGTATGATATGGTGTATAAAGTTTCACAAAACACATGGAATAAACAAACAAAATGTGATATGCATGATGTGAATGATTCATGTCGAGTATTCATTATATTAACGAATTAGATGTAATAGTTTAACCCAAAGTACTGTGCGGTCAATTCTTTTAAAGTAAAATACGAACACACTGTGTCTTATATGAGTTTGAGTTTGAGTTTGATGTTTTATTGTCCAAACAAACAAAATTACATCAATATAACAATAAAAGGTGAATGTTTAACATATAAATTGAAAGGCTAAATGGGACCAGAAAATAGCATTAAATGCTAATCATTAACACGAGAGTATCACAACAGTGATAATGTAATGTATAAATCATGATTAATTGTTAAATACATATTTTAAGCTACAAGCTATTCTACATCTATAGGCTAAAATATGTTTTGCAGTTTAATACGAAGCTTTGGTATTTTAACACTATATGAAAAGGTATATAATTATATAGAACATAATATTTACAAAAAGGCAAGTACCTCGGTTCAAAGTTCAAAACAATTATTCTATCAACATTTGTGCTATTAGAGTTTCTACGGTTGCACGAAACTGATGCTTACTCCCGTACAGATAGGGGTAAATCATTCCAAAATCATGTGCCTCTGAAGGGACACAGAAAATTTACACTGCGTAGTCCTTACTTTAGGCATGTTTACATGTTAGGCACAATCAACGTTTTACTTTCTCTTTGTCTTGTCTCATATTTTTGCTCTACAAAACAGCAATACTGCATTAGGGACTGTGGCAATTTATCATTCAATAATTGATATATAACTCTTATAGCCATCTTTTGACTTAATAATAAACACTTAATGTATATTTCATAATTACTTCCCCAAACCTCAATTTTATATGTAATATGCGGTTGAATTCATGTTTTTATACAATAACAATAACAAAAACGCCTCGGTACGAATTGTTTTAATCTGTATAAAACACCAACGTTTTTTTTTAAATACACCTATTAACCCTTTTTATGTGAGATTTCCAGGTCAAGAGTTGATCTTTATCAATTCCTAAATATGATACAGCATCAACCCGGACTATTTCAGTCTCTGTTATTTTCAATACTCCTTACTGCTGATTGCCTTCTCCCTCTTATTAACACAGTGATTCTTTACAAAATTCACTATAAGTTAATTCACCTTACAGCATAATTATGGACACCTTGTATCAACTACATTTATATCAATCAAATTCAGTCTTGTGGGAAATGTATGAAACCAGTTAGAATCATCAGCAAAAAGTCGAAAATTTAAATAATTTGTTGGGTTTGGCAAATCATTTATATAGATAACAACTAATGTAGGTCCTAACGCTTAACCCTGAGGAACGCCACATGTTATAGTTATTGTCTGTCGTAATGAACTACGGTATGTCCATCATAATTCACAAACTAAAATCTACTAAAAAGATAATCTTTAAACCACTGACGAGGCAAGCCCCTTATTCCATATTGTTCTAATTTACTAGCCAATATTGTGTGATCAATTGTATCAAAAGCTTTCTGGGAATCTAAGAATACACCTAGTGTTACACTCCCCTTATCCAATGATTTAAAGGGATAGTTGAGTTTTGGTAAAGAGGGCACATTACATACAAACCAGACATTTACTTTAGTAATATTTCAGGGTGCATTTGTCAACACTCTCTTATCTCTGCAGTTGATAACAATAAGTGCCCCTTTTTCATACATGATTAGAATCAACATTGTAAAGGGGTAGTTCAGTTTTGGTATAGAGGGCGCTGCACGAAATTATTTTTTGTGAGATAATGAAAAACTGACTGTCAAATTTGAAAGAACATACAATTTTAATGACAGAATAAACTTTATTTGATCAAAATTGGTTTAGAAACGGCTGAAATATCCATAAACGTATTTTTATTCAAAAGTTCTCCACCAGTAGACATTTTGACTTTTTAGACAAATTAAAAAAAATGCTTATACTTTGAAAAAAACTAAATAGGTTTTTTAAAAGTTGTTGATGATATCTCTATAGAATCATTATTTTAACAAAACATCAAATGCACAATTTTGTATGTCAATTGGCTAAAACAAATTAGTTTTTTGAGAGCGCCCTCTTGAGTTGTAACGGCTCTTTTTGAATGATAACAGGGGTTTTACTTAGTCGTTTGTAATTGTGTATACTTTTCGAGCAAGGTGGAGTTATAACTATTAGTTTGAACCGTAATGGTGCAGGTTTTGGTTACTAAAGTTAAGTTTGACCAATACTCAACTATCCCTTTAAATGCATCATTAACCAAATTAATTAAAGACAACTTAGTACTCTAATAGTTACGAAAACCGAACTGGTATTACAAGACATACAAGACATCGTTCCTTTCAAAATAATCAAGTAGCCTCTTATTTACTAATTTCTCAAATAGTTTGGCTAAAAGAGGCAGAACAGAAATAGCTCTATAATTGCCTGGTATATTTTACTATCCCTTTTAAAAAATCGGTGTATTTAACTTTGGCTACTTTCATTGCCTCTGGAAACACCATTCAATCATGACTGATTATAAATATAAGCTCATGGTTTTGCAATAAAATCAGTAACATCTTTCAGCAATCGGGCTGGAAAGTCATAAAAACCACAAGGTTTCTTTACATTCAAAGTTAATAAATTGTCATTCACCTCATAATGAGTAAATAGTTCCCAAAAAGTCCCAAAAGAGTCAACTATTCCATCAGATAATCTTTGAATGTAATAATATCACCAACATTACCAACAATAGATTTAGAAAGGTTAGGTCCAACATTAACGAAACAAAATAATTAAAGCCTTCCGATATTTATTTCCCTGATGTTACAACTTACTTTGCATTACTTACTACTATTATCATAAACAAAGTTCTCTACATGCGACATTTTTACTTTACTAGTTCCACTATTCAATAGCTTATTTATTGACTTACATGTTTGTGCTGTAAATGCATGCATTGCTCTCTTATCACAGATCCAGAAGCTGCTAGTAAGAACACAGTATGACGCACCTGTGGATATCAGTGAGCCATCTTCGTCAATTCATCTAGCATCCTGGATCTGTAAAATGCCACATCTGACAAAACTCGAAATGTCTAATACCATTATACATGAAGCCTTCATAATGACAGTAGATCAGATGGCATTATCAGAACAGGTAAGTCACAACTAGAGTTCATCGCTTGTTTTGGGAACTGTTTGGTAATTTACGACATAAAGCCTTCCTACAGATAGCAGATGAAAGGGCATTGATTGCACCATTAGCAGAGGTATTCTTAGTCTAGGTTCTATACTCTGTTTTTACACCTTTCCCCCATATATCGCGTAACCCCCATATAACTGTACGCCCGGTGAGTCTGTTTCCGTAGATCCACCGGGCGTACAGATGCACCGGGTTTATACGCGTATATGGGGGAAAGGTGTATACAGAGTATAGAACCTAGACTAAGGTATTCTCGACAATGAATCCAATATCTGTGCTGATCCAAGTTGTGAGGTATAATACTACATGCATCCCTCAGTGGCATCATAAACACATAACAACTGACAATACTCAACTTTAATGGTACCTATCTAGATGAATAATTTATAGACACACCAGATCAGCTTCCATCATCACCTACTGCCCACTGCCTTTGTCCTTCAGCAAGACAATTTATCCACAATTGCTGCTCTCTACCCAGGTGTACAAATGGGGACCCGCTAGGAGGTGAAAGCCTATATGTGAATGATCTTCTCAATGCCCATGTGCCGCTTGGAAGGAATGCTCCCCAGGGAGTGGAGATGGTGCACACAATGTGTGCTGGTTTGCATTGTATCCTATGACCGGGGGTAATATTATCATTGTAAAGCGCTTAGAGATGATTATCAATCAATATTAGGCGCTATATAAATCGAGTATATTATAATTATTATCATCGGTAAAAATGTATTATTTATAATAAATTATATTCATATTGGGAGCTGCCTGGTGCTATGAAGCTAGCAATTATACTATACAGACAGTAGATGGGATGGGATTATGTGACAGGTCATAGACCCCACTCGTGTTATGGTTGAGGGTGTTTGTGGCTCAATTATTACGCATAATTTGGTCTAGTAATCCGGAGGTCGTGGGTCGATTTCCAGTGCAGCCCCTTGTTATTCTTTGGTCATTCCATGTATTATGCTTCCGCCAACAAACACAAAGTGGCTGGAGGCATATCGTTTTGGGGTTGTACATCCGCACAGTTTTGGTTCTAGCATGTCTAGTGATATCTTGATAAGAACCTGTTCACGGATCAATTTGAAACTTGGTACGTGTGTACATTAGGGTGTGCAAACGGTCTGATTACATTTTGGGTCATGAGTTAAAAGGTCAAGGTCACATGGTTCATACATGCAGAAAGGGCTTGTTATCGCGATATTTCAAGAATCAGCTGACATAATACTATCAAACTTAGTACCTGTATGTATCCTGGAGAGCTTTTAATTCGATGTTGTGGTCATGAGGTCAAATGTCGATTTAACGGCTCGTTATCAATTATTTTAATATTATCTCGTAATTGCCAAATCTGAAGAACCCGTTTACTAATTACCATCAAACTGTATCTGGTTTACGGATTACAATCGAAATTGAATTTAAAGAATACATTCAATGTATATTTATTTGGGATTGATATAAAAATGAAAAGAAAAATGCAGGGGGCATCATTTTTTTAATGCGAGCAGTCGGAGATGTATCTAGTTCAATATTATGTTATTATTTCAATATAAATTACCTTTATGTTTCAGATAATTTGATTTATGATGCGCATACTTCTGAAACTTGCATGATGCAATCCCTTAATCTGTATAAAATCATACCATATAGCCTTACTTACATCAGATCAGATGAGATCATTATCACTCGTGGAGCATGATTGCAACCGTTACTTATATGTCCATGTATTTACCTACATGTACATAGACAAGTACATAGATGTAACTGCCTTTTTCTAAGCACACTTTCATTATGTAGGCCCCTGTGATTGTCAGTAGATTTAAATTATTACCAATGACTGAAGATTAATATTTCATTAAAAACAGTTTATTTATGTACGCTGTGCTGCAATGGCCCTGAATACAGTTTTGATAAACATATCTGTATTTTTATGGACTTTGGCAAATAATTGTATGTTTAAAGCACAAGGATTTGTTGTTAATGAAACCTGAATAGCTGGTTGTAAGAGTAGGCGTTTATGCAGTGGCGTAGCGTGGTCGGTGTGATTGGGGGACACGCACAATTATTGCGGGGCACACCTTATGTATTTCTTTGTTTTTTTTTCAAAAAATGTCACCTTATGTTTTCTATTGTTTTTTCCAAATTATTGGGGGGGGGGGGGGGGGGGGGAGGCACGTGCCCCCCCCCCCCCGTGCCCCCGTCGCTACGCCACTGCATTTATGTGTGATCATGACACTTCTCCGTTTTGCTTATTCCAAAATATTCATAATTAATATCATTGGGACGTGTTTTGCGTTTTCTTTTTGTTTTTATAATTTTATGAATGTTTATAGTTTTATAGCACATCAAGTACGCGATGAATTATCTATCATTTGTGTTTTCTTTCCCGACAGACCTGTTTGCCCCACATGTCCAGAGGTGACTTCACGTTCAATGGTTGCAGGTTCTATCATATGGACAAATTCCTGCAAGCAGTGTGGGATAGATATGTGCCTGCCGGCGGGTATGTTACCATGCATTGCAACTGAAAGGTTTTGACCAGTTGACTCGTATTATTGACTACAATGATAATACTTGATTGATTGACGATCATTGTCAATTTTGTAAAAAGATTGTCGCTTCACTTTTGCTTAATGAAGTATAAGTTATAACTCTATGAAACCTGTCTCCCAGAAATAATGGTACAGTCGGAAAATAATTTTTTCTCATATGTTCTTAAAGGGATCTAGTAACTTTGTTGGGAGGTGCAAAAGGTGATGAGTGATTAATAAAATGTGTATTAGATTCATATATGTCCACAAAGTAATGTGTGGAAATTTCTCGTTAATTGGATGTTTTTTTGGCTGAGATATGAGCAAAAAAGCAAAAGTGATATTCACTAACTCATTGCACTTACTTTGTACACGGCTGCAATTATCCTGTAATTCAATCGTAAATATCTTTTGAACGAAATGGAAATTTGAATAACCGAAACCTGTCCCGTGCCTTTATTGTTTATATGAATATGATAAGGTATGAGAGAACCACCAGATGTCCAAGTAAGTTTTGAGGATTTGGACATTGTTAATAAGTCCATTTAATGTATGAAGGTAATATAAAATTATACATATTTGGTACAATATTCAAGGGAAAAGGTTGTGCCTTCTGATGCTTATTGTTTGACCGCTTTCCATTTAGCGGATCACGAATTATGCATGATTGTATACATGGTATACGAATGTACAAAAAGCCATTTGTGCCAATTTTCGTATTTGCACTGAAAATGGTGCACTGAAAATGGCGATGGACAATTATTGCACATATTTGGTTTTTCCACTAAGAATTATGACATAATAACGATTTAATGGTCACTAGAGGTGACTAGAGCCACTACCTCCCTAAAAAGCAAGTTTTCTGGATATAGTTCTTCCAAATTGACCTTGTTTCAGCCTTCTGATCGACTGAGATTACTATCACTTATGACAGTTCATATAAATGCGTTATTTGCCATGTAACTGTTACTGGAATCGTTTGAAGAAATTTGTCAGGATTTTTGTTTGAATATTGGGACCATGAATAGGCTTCCTTCAAGAGATAACTGATGTTAAAAGGATAGTTGAGTTTTGGTATAGAGGGCGCTACACAAAATAATTTTGTGTGAGATAATGAAATACTGAGTGTCAAATTTGAAAGATAATATTTGTATTGTTTTTTTTTAATTTCATTTTATTTCACCAGGGAACCGTACTCAGCCAAAGACTATTTTTCAGACGGTCCCTGAAATAAAAACAATATATCAACATAACACAATATTAAATACAATATTTACGTATTACAAATGTAAGAAAACAACATATTTTACACAATTTAACAAACAACAAACACACTAATAAAAAAAAAGAAAGAAGGAAAAATATACAAATTATTCTACTGTTTTAAGAAATTTTTTAAAGGCATTTACATTTAAGGATTTCGTCTGATCTGAAAGACCATTCCACTGTTTTGCCCCCCTATAAATCATACTTCTATGCTTAAAATTGGTTGAACATTTAGGAATCTCAAGTTTCAAACAAGCATTTCTCAAATGATAAGAAGATCGTTTAAAGGTAAAAATCTGACACAAACTAGGTGGGTACATATTATAACATATTTTATACATCACATACAATAGTCGAGTTTTCAATCTTGTATCAATTTTACTAATTCCAGTTTGATTATAAAGTAACTGTGTAGAATACATCCACTCGACATTCGCAATGCTCGATTTTGTATTTTTTGTAATCTGTTTAAACTGCCCTTACCACAATTTCCCCATATAACGTCACAATAATCAAATTTTGCTTGAATAATACTTGTGTAGAACAACATGGCTGAGTTTTGTGTTATGTACGGTCTAATCCGTTTTAACAAATATATAATGGATGTTATGTCCTTAATAATCTTTTCTACTTATCTTTTCTATATTCCAATTTAGACATTCATCAATCATAATACCTAGATATTTAAGGTGTGTTATTCTATGAATTACATTTGATTCAATGTTTACATTCTGAGGGTGAACATTTTTAAGTCTCTTTCTACTTCTAGAACCAAGTAATAAAAATTCACATTTAGCTGTATTTAAGACCAATCGATTATTTTTAAGCCATTTAGATACAACAGTCAGTTTCTTATTAAGTGTATTAACTACAAAGTCGACATTCTTATTTTCAACGTTTATGCATGTGTCATCTGCGTAAAGTGATACGTGACACTGATCAAGGCATTCAGCCAAGTCATTAATATAAATTACAAATAATAGAGGGCCCAAGTTGCTCCCTTGAGGCACGCCACACTTGACTTCACCCATTGTTGACTGTACCCCATCAAGAACAGTATACTGATGACGATCAAGAAGATAATCTTGTATCCATTTCAAGGCATTACCATTGATCCGCATTCTTTTCAATTTAAGCAACAATACATCGTGGTCCACTGTATCGAAAGCCTTTCGCAAGTCCAACGCTATTATACCAACAAAATTACCGCTATCTAAGCTGTCTAGCCAGATCTCTGTTACATTCAATAGAGCTGTCATAGTAGAATGTTTCGGTCGAAAACCTGATTGATGATTTGACAAAAGTGAATTACTAGTAACATAGTCATATAATTGACGAGAAATGATTTTTTCTAAAATTTTTGCAAAAACTGGCAATACACTTATAGGTCTATAATTTCCGATTTCATTATTATTTCCACCTTTAAAAATTGGAGTTACTCTGGAAGTCTGTAATCCTGCTGGTACCAATGCTTGTTGTATTGATAAGTTAAATATATGTGTAATCGGTTTTACTATAATATGAGCAATCGGCTTAATAAGAGACATTGGAATGTTATCATTGCCACAATCTTTCTTATCTGACGTACTATTGATTACTTTCAAAACATCATCTTCTTCAATACTTCTAAAAGTTGTTAAATTCGCTTGACAGGATAATGTTCTTCTTGAATTAAAGTTTCATCATTAGTTAACCCAGCATCACTCTGAAGTTGTTTTCCAATGTTTACAAAGTAATCATTAAAATTGTCCACAATAGCTCTTTTCTCAGTGTATCGAATACCATCTCGTTCTATTTCCAATATTTTGTCTGATTTATTTTTCTTTGGCATCACATAATTTAAAGACTTCCATATATCCAGTTCAACAGTTTTGTCAATGTCCACGAATATATTTCGGTTGCTTCAGCAATACAAAAGTCAATTTTTGCTCAAGCTCAGGTGTTCCATTGTACATTCCATCAAGAAAAGCGTCGAATCCGAGCTCATAAGAACCATTACCATTGTCACCGACATCTTTAAACCCCATTAAATGTATACCATCATAATCGATCATCATCATCTTTTCATTACCATCGTCATTGTCAACATCTTGAAGGAGACCGCGGGGCGGAAAATGGCCCCAATATAATTTGTCAATTGCTTATCTACGCGCCGAGTTTTTTTGTGGGTCAACCAATGAGAGGCGTGGTATAATAACTTTTTAATGACATAATATGCGTGGTATAATAACTTTTTAATGACATAATAAACTTTATTCAAAATCGGTTCAGAAATGGCTGAAATATCCGTAAACATAACCAAATAATTGTGGGGACCCACAATTATTAGGAAATGTTTAACCAGCCGTTAAAATGTTTCATTTAATGCTTCCTCCTTTCAAAAATTCACAAAGAGGTTGTTAAATAGTTGTTGATTATCTAATCACTATTTCAACAAATCAACACATGCAAAATATTTTATTACTGATGGTTAAAACCAATGAGTTATTCGAGAGCGCCCTCTTGAGGTTTTTTTCTTTTTAATGATAACAGGCTTTTTACTTAGTCATTTGTAATTTTATATTCATTTCGAGCATGATGGAGTTATAACTGTTAGATTGTAATGCAATGGTGCAGGTTTTGGTAACTAAACTTCAATTTGACCAAAACTGTACTCTCTTTATGCTAGGTTTACACCATGTCCCCGGCGGCCACGGCAGCCCTGTTTCAGGCCACCGTGGACAAAACGGGATGGACGTGAGACAACGCGGGGGGACGGAATGGGCAAACGTGACTGCCGTGTATGCCAGGCCAGATTTTTAAACTGTCAACAAATTTGCCACGGCAACCTAGCAGGCCGTAGTAAAACGGGGTGAACGCAACAAAACGTGACAGGCCGTAACAAAACTTGGAGGCTGTCCGTAGTAGGACGGGAAGACATTCCCCGACATCTCACGGTCCTTTCCGGTCCTACTACGGGCAGCCTCCAAGTTTTGTTACGGCCTATTACGTACTTTCACGTTTTGTTGCGTTCACCCCGTTTTACTATGGCCTGCTAGGCTTCTCATCCGCACCGTGACTGCCGTGGCAAATTTGTTGACAGTTTAAAAATCTGGCCCGGCATCCACGGCAATCGCGGCCTGTCACGTTTGCCAATTCCGTCCCCCGCGTTGTCTCACGTCCATCCCGTTTTGTCCACGGTGGCCTGAAACGGGGCTGCCGTGGCCGCCAGAAACATGGTGTAAACGCACCATCAGTGGGGGGAAGGGGCTCTTCCCCCCACGGCCCGTCAGGGATACCGTGATAGACCGTGAGAAAACTTGGCAAGACCTAACAAAACTTGAATACAGAGGAAAATTTGTCAAAATCTCACGGCGCACTACGTTTTGGGCAAACGGGGCTGCCGTGGCCGCCGGGGACATGGTGTAAACCTAGCATTACCAAAACTCAACCATCCCTTTAAAGTGTAGAAAAGGCTTACATTGTAATAACATGCATTATTAATCAAACACTACTTCATTAGACGCATCTTTTGTAAAGTCTGGGTTGATTCATTAACAAAAGGCGTGGAATCCATTAAAATGGAATTCAGGTTAAAGGGATAGTTGAGTTTTGGTAAAGAGAATACATTTTTGGTCAAACTTAATTTTAGTAACCAAAACATGCACCATTCCATCACAAAATAATACGTTGTAACTCCACCATGCTCGAAAGGAATACAAAATTACAAACAACTAAGGAAAAAGCCTGTTTGCATTTCAAAAGAGCCGTTAAAACTCAAGAGGGCGCTCTCTAAAAATCATTGGTTTCAACCATTTTAAATAAAATATTGTGCATGTAATGTTTTGCTGAAATATTGATAAGATATTCAACAACTATTTAAAAAACTTTGTAAATTTTGGAAAAGAGGAAGCATTTTTTAAATTTTTCTAACAGCTGGCTCAAAATTATCGAATAATTGTAGGGTTTCTGAATCGATTTTGATCAAATGAATTTTATACTGTCATTAAAGGGGTATGCGCTTCCAAATTTGACACTCAGTTTTTCATTATCTCACAAACAAATATTGTATGCAGCGCCCTCTATACTAAAACTTAACTATCCCTCTAATGGTAAGCATCATTTGCGGCCAATGGAATAATTACTTAATACATTCTACACCTTTTTGCTCTGCAAAAAATTCGTTTGGGTAAGTTATGTTGCACAGAACCTAAATTTACACAAATTGGATTTTCAATGTACTGCCAAAAAAACGACCATATCTCACGACTGACAAACCCAATTAAGATAAATGTTAATACATCAGGAAGCCCGATTGTCTTTCCTTAAAGGGAAAGTTTCCTATCATCTATTTACCTTTGATTAAGATATCTACACATTAAAAGATAATTTCATGCAAATATATCAAATGTTTGCCCTCTGAACAAAGGAAGAGCATCGTTCAAAGTCACTCGCTGTATGGGATAATCCCATTCATCGCGTACTGCATGGGGCTGCCATTATTTTTGTTGAAACCCGGATATTGAATTGTTCGCGCTGAAATGATACGTCAAACCCGAACAAACAAGCTCGGCCTCTTTTTGTTAGCTCGCGCAGCTCGCAGGGTTTGTGCACAAACACAAGGCAAAACGTGAGCCAACAAAAAGAGTAGTTCTGGTTTGACGTCACATTTTAGAGCGATCCGAGTTTCATAAACATCAATGGCAGCTCCATGCTGTACGCGATGAATGGGATTAGCCCGTACAGCGAGTGACTTTGAATGATGCTCATCCCTTGCTCAAAGTGCCATTGTTGGTCGTATTTGCATACAATTTTGTTTAATGTGTAGAGAACATAATCAAAGGTAAATAGATTTCGGGGAAACTTTCCCTATTTTTGTAATTCCGACTGTACCATTCTTTCTGGGACATACTGTATATAATGCTAAAATATAATTCACTATTCACTACCAGCTGTTCAACCTTGTAGCAATGTTATAAACTTCCTTACAATCATATTATTATTTTGATTAATGTATGCATTTTGTTTTTACAGGGTAATACCTATCACAAGACATTGGAGTCATGTTTATTGTGACCGATCCAGAACCCGTACTTCTAGTTTGGTGATTCACGATGCATCTACAGTTCTCATCAGTTAGTGTATTGGAGTAATCCAAGAGAATCACTATACTCGACCATTCGTTAATGTATGTGAACACTGCACAACAGGCATTAGGCACCCCCACCAACGATCAATAACAACAGACAGTGACGCATACCAGAGTATGTTCCCCTTTCCATTCAACTGCATCTTCACAACGGACCTCAACCGTTGTTGCATGTCTGTGAGCAATCAAAATCATTGAGGAATCTCTCCTGACCCTTCTTCAATGCATGGCGCACACTGCACATCAGCCATTAGCTACCTCCACCCACAACCAGTAACAACATGGAATTACGCACGCCCTACGCACGCCATAGAGTAACTTCCCCAGGCCCTCTACATTCAACTGCAAGTTGGACGATTACCCCTCCAGGGCTTACATTATCCACTTATAATTCTCTCCAGCAACACTTTACGACAAGCATACCTACACTTTATGATGGTACAGCACACAGGGGAACGTATACGCCTGGGCCTTACCATTCAGTTGGTAATGAACAGAGCCATGAACTAAGGTACCCTGTTCAACCTGTCGCGAGTGAAGCAAACTTCCCAATTGCTGAAATGCAGCAGTTCCATGGATATGCATATTCGCAATGATGAGATCCGCGCAGTAGTAGTCCCGCATCAACAGATGCCGCATCTTGGACAGGTAGCTCAAGCATCTTCAGTACATTCTGGTCAGCAACAACTTTTCAGATATAAACCAACATCAACAGCCTATGGTACTTTGGACCAAAGTACAATATATGGGCAAATCGTGGTTTGGGATCCCAGCACCAGCCAGTTATCATTTCCCGATGTCATACAAACAACTCCATCACCATCTACCTCCAGTTATCAATTATCTAATAGTGCTGCACTTCAGCAGCCCTCCGTAAACATATATTCACATCAAACGTATCACACTGAGGACCCAAACCACCCCACCACTAGTTATCACAGTGGACAACGTCACCAGACACAACTTCCAGTAGCACACTATTTGTATACTCCTTCAGAAGAGCAGTTAGTACATCCACCAGACCACATGAGTTTCGGTCAAGCGCAGTCAACAAGTAGCTACTCCATGTGACTCGATCAGTGCCCTCCGCCTTACCACAAGTGCCCATCAGCACACATCACAGTTCATATGAAGCAGAAATGAGTGGTGCCTCTAGAGTATCAGGTGATGGGTTCCATGACTCTCACCAGGCTGCTGAAGCAAGTAGGCCTTCTTCAACCCTTGAAGTTTCACATAAGAGGGCTAGATTAGGCGCTGATACTTGTAATAAGTGGTAGTAGTCCTGAAATTGTCTTACGTTATCCTAGAATGTGTGTGAGTTTTCTATAGTAATATTAAATGGATGCTAGTCACTCAGCTGTACAAGTTATAATGGTTTGTTGGCTTCATGTTGTTTATATGGCCAGTACGAGTGGCATTCCAAAAGTTCACAGCCCAACCTTGAAGGAGCAGGAAGTTCGATTACCTAATGTTGTGTAGGCAATGTTGCATCGTTCACATGGTCAGTGGTGCAAAGGAGTGCAAAGTCAGGCTATGAATTTTGGGAATGCCCCTTGTACTTTAGGGAATGTTCCTTTCAGTGTATTTTGATTGAGAACTTAAATTGGTTTACACTCGGAGCACTAACAGCAGTCTCTTACCGTGACTTGCAGGATGGTGACTTGAGTACTCATTATCTGATCACATCAGATGTGTTTGTATAATCGATAATTTATATGCACTTTACCTTTGCTAGTTGTTCTACCCGTTACTTATGAATGCAATGTTAACGCAATAGATGAAATGTAATGCTTTGTTTGTAATAAGTCAAATTATTGTTTTATTGGAATATGGGGTTTCACGACATCCTACTTTAACACTTCATGTGATCTGGTGAGTAGGCAATCAGTAACTTCCCTGTTTTATGATGGTTTCATGACGGTTTTTATGGCGGTTTCGTAGCATGGTCAGACTGATTGGAATTGGGGTGACACGCAAATTATTGAGGGCACACCTTATGTATCCTTTCATTTTTTATTTAACTTTTGGGGAGGGAAATCGCCCCCCCCCCCCCCTCCCCTCAATAGCTATGCCAGTGAAGAATGTCTGGGATAATCATGTCTATTACCGCCATCCTACGACAAAATCATTGAACAAGGCTATGAATTAAAACTAATGCAATGTAGTAGAACCTGATTATAACAAGGTCAGTGTGACCATGGAAATTACTTTGTTATTATCAGGTATCAACTTAATGAAAGGGTTATATCAGAGCTGTTTATAACGAAATCCTACTGTATTTTGTAATATGAGTCAAACTGTATTTTATGATCAATAGGGATTAGGAATTTGAAAAGTCAAATCCAATTCCAGTATTCTGTTACCATATAAGCCAAGGTACAAGAGAAGTGTAAAAGCTCCAAGTGATTTTGGTTGAATTTTACAAAGTTAGTGGATCACTTTAAACCATGTTTTTAATTTAAACCACCTCCGAGTTATAGCCACTGTCATAAAGAATGGGGTTATTACATGCTCATCACCACCATCATTATAGCAGTATTAAAGGTGCACCTGTAAAGAGTCAGTTCTTGCCCAAAATTACATTTGAGACTTTAATCCTATTACAAAATCATTGTAAGATAGTTCTGAATGATGTATGACAGTTTAATTGAAAAAGAGTACTGCTTTGCTGGTTAAAAAACGAAAATTTGCGTCAGCTTTTACAACTAATTACTGTATGACGTTAATGACGTTTACGACCGTTAATGAACGCTCTCGAGCTGAAGGATTATCAATGATAATTATCTTCATACTAAAGGGACATTTGAACAAATCTAACCCTACTTTATTCTTCTCTTACCATAAGCTAAACAACACGGTAGAAGAAAAACGAGGAAGCTCCAAGTAATTTTTGTGGAGTTAGACACTTTACAGGCACCCCTCAAGCATGTTCTGGGATCTGGATACAAGCCGGGATGCAAGGCGTGATATTGCTTCATAGTGATTAACACTCGCTCCTTAATATCCCTTTCTTAAATTTCTTGAATAATCTCAGATGTTGTAACACAATTTTTCCTTTTCTCATACCTTTTAAATTTCAAGTTATATTAGTTGATTTTTATACCACAATGTCATATAGACGTATTAAAAAGTGATCCATCAACTTTGTCAAAATCACACAAACTCACTTATGGCTTTCACAATTGTCTTGTACCTTGATGTTTTGCTCGTGGTGACAGGTTGATAAAGTGGGGTTTGACTTATCGAATGTATTATGGATACATTTTTGAATGAATGAAAAGACTTCTTTTTGGTTTGAACGCTTTTTTATTGTAATACAAATTATTTGATATATAGTTGATAAGGCTGACGTTAATTGTCACATGTATTCACTAGGAAAACATTGTTATTTTTCTAGGAAACTATCACACATCATTCAGGAGAATCCTACAATGATATTGGTATATGACTGGTTTCGTCTAAAGACATCAAATTTAGTTTGTATCTCACGAAGTAAATGGATAGCTTTAGTGGGATTTTCTTTTTTTCTGATAAATCTGTATATAAGTAATTGTAATAAGTGACAGATTTGTGTAATACTGTATTTTATAATAGTTTCAAAATTTTCTGGGGGAGAAAGGTGACTACTCCGAAAAATCTCTTTATGAAAAATGTAAGTTAAAATTGTTAACGTTATGGAACATGTGAGCTGAAACTTTTAAAGGGACTTAGTAACATTGTCCAAATCCTCAATATCCAATTGAAATTTTAGCGGTTTCCGTCATTTGTTGTTGTATTCTTATTAACAAACAAAGCATGGGACAGGTTTTGGTTTTTCAAATTTCCCTTTCGTTAAAAAGATATTTACGATTGAAGTGTTCAGATGTCAAATTATCCAACGGATCGTCAGAACCGTGTACAAAGTGAGTGCAATGATTTAGTGAATTTCACTTAGCATTTTTGTTCATTACTCGACCATATAAAGTCCATTTAACTTGAAATTTTCACACAACACCCAGTGGACATATCAGATAACAACAATAAACATCGCTTTTTGCACATGTCAACAAAGTCACTAGATCCCTTTAACAGTATGAAAATGTAAAAAAGTTGAAATTTGTAACGTTTGCAAGATCTGTTCTTCCTTGTGAAAAGACATATTTTGCCTTGACTGCGTCTGACTTAATATATGTATGTATACGGTCAAGTTTGTGTGTAAGAATTATTGTGTGCACGTGTGTGTGTGTATGTGTGCGTGTTCTTTTGTTTAAATGCATGTTTAATGCCTTGTTCGTATTTCAATCACTTGTATAATACATGATTTTATAGATCATTACCTCTGTATTTACATATCTAAACATCATGCTTTTGAGTTGTTTGGCTTGTATTAGCAAACTTTATACATTTTGTGGTAGGATGCAATGTAGTATTGTGTATTTGTTTTTACCATTAATGGATCATTCACTATACTTTAATCATGCTTGAATGTGAACAATGGGTATTTATGAAAACATGTTGATAATTAATCCGTTAAAGGTCTATGACTAAACCATTTTTGTTTGTTCAATTTTAATGTGTAAACTCTATTTTTTTTTATTATTAAAAAGGAAAGTATTTTTAAAATTTGAATCTGAATTCCTCTGAATGTATATACAATTTCAAAACTTACGTGGTATGGTCGATATGTGCATCTTGTCCGCTACCTTAATATGAACTTTAATTTCATCATATCAAAACTTACGAGTTTCACACAGGGTCAATTAAAAAAAAGTGCATCGTAACGCGGGGGACATTTTTTTCCCCATCATGTGTTATATAATCATCAATTTCAGCACTTCGCCCATGAACGTGCTGCCCAATGTTAGATATAATCCTTTCAGTTTACATTTCAACTTTAATGTCTCGGTGTATCTTCTGGCCTGCATAATTATGTGCAACATGTTTATGTATGATCTGTATACAAATCTTGATGGTCAGTACTCTATCATATCTTTATAAAATGTACTTTATTGTTATTATGTAATTGTGTTTTGTAATGGTATCTTATGCTTTATATGATTTATTTGATTGTAAAATTGTATACAATTTAGCTTTCGGGCTACGATGTGCAGTTATATGAATAAAACCATTTATCTATCTATCTATCTTTAACTCTTCCGTTTTGTATGAATATGTTCTTTTTAAGAACGAACAACCATTCCTGCAATAATGTTTCCTTTCATGCTACAGTATAACTCCATTTCAGAGTAATAAAGAGTTTTCTATATAAGTAAATATTGGTTTGTGGCATGTTTGTTTTGTTTTTTTTGGTGTCCATGGACTATAAGCTAATAACCCGAAGAGGGACCGATTATTTGTAATGGGGGAGGCCTGGGAGGGGCAGCATTTTTTGATTTCATCCTTAGATGGCTGTGTCACTATACACTTGTCATACACAGATGCCATGCCCTCCCGGTGTGACATCGTTCATTGTCCAGGGGTTATTGCATAAAGAGTTGCGATAAATTGCAAAGTTGCGATGAATCGCAAAGTTGCGATGAATGGCAAGTCAGAAAATTCGCCTAAATGATTGCAACTCTTCATTTATTACACCCCATAGCAAATTAAAGCAAATGATATATCTGTCCTAATATATCCATTTGTACGTGTGTTTTGCAAACCGATTTCGGGCGTTATTCTATACATTATAACATTATTTTGTTAGTGTTGGTTCCCATTAAAGGGATAGTTGAGTTTTGGTATAGAGGTCGCTACACAAAATAATTGTTGTGAGATAATGAAAAACTGAGTTTCAAATGTGAATGAACGTACAATTTGAATAACGGAATAAACTTTATTCAATCAAATCGGTTTAGAAATGGCTGAAATGACCATTTGTAATAATTGTGGGGCCCACAATTGTTTGATCATTTTGAACTAGCCTTAAAAAAAATGCTTCCTCTTTTCCAAAATTTACAAAAGAGGTTTTTGAATAGTTGTTGATTATCTCTCTATCTTATCACTATTTAAAAAAAACGTCCCGTGCACAATAATTAATTTTAAGTTTTTTAGAGAGCGCCCTTTTTAGTGTTAACGTCTCTTTTTGAATGATAACAGGCTTTTTACTTAGTCATTTGTAATGTTTCATTCCTTTCGAGCATGGTAAAGTTATAACTATTAGTTTGTAATGTAATTGTGCAGGTTTCTATACTACTAAAAGAGGAGAATCTCTGACTCTGTCTGTTTGTTTGTATGTCTGTCTGTCTGTCCGGCTATGCAAATCGCCATGCCTTGAGGTATGACCCTCACTTTTTAGGTGATGATTGCTACTACACCAACTCTAAAAAAAGCCGGGCTATTTGAGGTCTTTCTACGGCCGGGGGGGGGGGGGGGCATTATGCCCCCCCCCCCCCCCCCACCACTTAAGATCTCGGCCCACTTAAGATCTCGGCCGCAAAGCGGCCGATCGCCGCGAAAATTTGCACGCATGTCAAGTGAAGTGTGTAGAATACTATGGTCATTTCAATTTTTTGAAAAATTCATTAATTTGCAACTTTATGGTAATTTATGCAAAGAAAGTCATAACATTCCTATTTTTACCCATAAATCATTCATAATTAAACATTGGTTTTCACTACATATATTTTTTAGACCATTTTGAATAATAACATTTGGAAGAGCCAGGTTATTCCTTATGTTTCCTATTGTTTTGATAATTTCTTATGTATTTCTTAGTTTTGTTTACTTATGTATTCTATTTTGACCCAAAAACAAATATCTAAAAGGTAGACAAGACCAATTTACCAATGATATATACAGTATCTCTTTTCAGGAAAACTGATATTTCCATATGTTTTGTATACACAAATCACGAAAATTAGCTATTTTCGGGCTGACATGCAGTGACAAAAGGTCACGTGACTTCGAAACAAAAGGTACATTTTCAACAAATTTGTTTTAAAAGATGCGCAAGACTAGAAATAAAAAAGGTCACCAAGCTGCGGTTTGTCATGATTAAGCTGCGTTCCCATTAGAGCGAATTTCCGCTGCGAATTTCCGCCGCGAACATTCGCACGGACCAAATCAGTGTTATTCATATATTATTCATATATATTATTCTTAATACATGGCGAATATTTGCAAGCGAATTTTTTAAATCGCTCCTCAAGCCGATTTTTTTCAATAATTCGCTGCGGAAATTCGCTCTAATGGAAACGCAGCTTTACGCGTTTCCGAGCAACCGGAGGGGGGGGGGGGGGGCGGCATGATGCCCCCCCCCCCCCCCCTCCCCCACCACCGGCCTTATTAGGGTTAAGGGAGGTAATGGTCAAAGGGTATCAAATTACTTTTTTTGTGCCGTTTTTTTTTTCTTTTTTGGTCGTGGTTTTGGAAGGATCTGGAAATATTTTTTGTCGGGAGGGGCGATAGAATATACGCGCATGATGATCGCTAAAATAAGCGCGCGGTATTGAAGTGTTGTGTGCATGGAATATATGTAGTGCAGTAGAATGTTCGTCATTGAGGTTATTTTCTTATAATCACGATATGGAATAGAATGGCATGATTTTGTAGACGTTGTGAGTTGTATTTTTACAAATGTATGTTGGGAACCTATCAGTGTGGCTGTGTTTTGTCAAAAACTTCGTGCAATTTGCACGGGTCCTTTAGTTGGTTACTAAAATTCAGTTTGACCAAAACTGTTCTCTCTGTTCTCTCCAAAACTCAACTATTCCTCTAATGGTATTTGATGTGACAACTATGACAAGAACATATGATTATTATCGCAAGCGGAATGTGTGCAAATATCAACATAATTATGTTGAAGACGACTAACTGAAAATGAATATGAAATAAATAAGTAGTCAATAACACCATTGCTACATTTCAAAATAACTTCTTCTTTATCATTTTCAACTTTTCCCTTGATAACTGAAAACTATTACGAATGCAAAGCGTACAATAAGATATTCATATGTTAAAGGGGTAGTACAGTTTTGGTAAGGCTGAGCCTTAATAACCAAAGCCTGCAAAATAACACTACAAACCAATAGCTATAACTCCAGGTATAGAAAATTAAAAACGACTAATTAAAAAGCCTGTTATCATTCAAAAAGAGCCATTAAAACACAAAAGGGCGTTCATTCAAAATTATGCATGCGATGTTTTGTTCAAATAATGATTAGAAAGAGAGATCATCGGCGCCCTACAGACACCTCGAGTTTCAAACATTGTTTAAATCAAAATATGTGAATGAGATGTATGGTAAAAATAATTGTTCAATAGAGAGATCATCAAAAACAGTTTTAAAACCATTTTTTAATTGGTATATTTCCAGATATGTGTAGGATGTATATTCATGTAGGATAAAATAGCATTGATTTGTTATATACAAGCGCCATTTTGGGCAAAGGGCTTTTTTATGACCTATTGAAAGATATTAGGGTACGAGCCCCAAGCAAATATTTGATTTAAGCCTGTGAGGCCGGGGGCGCCGTATCCGAGCCCCAACATTAAATAGCATTGATTTCTGGTTGCCCAAGAGCTATTTTGTGCACAGGGCTTCCTAAGGACCTTTCTAACAATATAAGCGTAGGAGCCAAAATAAACATATAGCCTATATATGTGGGTGGGGGTTGGGGTATAGTACCAAAGCCCCCACATTAAATCTAAGGTAAAATGTAACCGGCTATAGCAAATCCCTGCACTTGTCGGTAATTCATGTTTTGAAGAAATGCCAAGGGGACATTTATCACAAGAAAGAGACAGATCTATGCAGAGAATGAAAGGGAGATGTGAAAGAAAATGTAAGAGGGAGGGGTAGAACGTAACGGGGGGGGGGGGGGGGGGGGGGGAAGAGGTTATAGTATAGTAAGAATGTGATTGCGGGATACAGGTATACGGGTGACGGAACAACAAAACTCTGAATGACAGAAATGTTACAAACAAACCTTCAGAAAACGAACTTGATGCTGAATAACAAGATTAAAATATCCGACCTTTTTCACTGGGCATGCTGGGAAAGGCTTCAAGTGCCGCATCTCTGGGGAGGAAGGGGTGTGCGGGTATGGGGAGGGCGCGACAGGTGCAACGTGCGCCCCCATCACATAATACTTGACTTGGTTGGTATGTATTAGTATATATTATTATGGTATGTATTATTTCCCCCAATACCTCATTGGACAAAAATACCATCAATTGAGATATTAAATGTGGCATTGTTTGTTATGATTACATGTATGGCGATTACTCCGTTTGAATTAACACCAGAGCCCCGTTGCAGAGAGAGTAAGTTACAATTAGTTGTAAGTCATATCATGTGTTCTAAATCCGCAAATCAGATTGGATGAAGCACGCACATTTTCTGACTTGCAATCAATTGTAACTTACAATCGATTGTATATCTCTTTCTGCATCGGGGCTTGGGTCCTGTTCACCAAAGCAAGCACAACGTCTCTATGATTTCATTTCCACCTCATCTTCTATGTAGTATCCTACGTCGTGCCGTAACTTGTCCAAGATCCGGCTTATAGCAAGGCTTTCCGACCAGGGTAAAAGGGGGTGCTCTTGCCTCCCTAGGAAAGGGGGTAACAAAAACATATCAAATATAAATTATCTTGTAGGTCCTCAACCAATACAGATAATTGTACATCTTTTTTTAATATAAAGAGCATATAATATGGATCCATTTAATTTGTTCGGATCTTCCCTACATCCTGTCGTAGCCTGTCGAGAATGTGACTCGCGAAAAAGGTACATCAAGGGGATGTTCTTGCAATTGCCCCTCCTAGAATTAGTGAACACTTTAATATGTATTCATTATTTTTTAATTGTGGCAATTTTAATGTGTGTTCCCTTGGTATGCATCTTACATGTTTTAAAATAATAATGGTCAAGAACAAAAAAAGCATTTATAACGAATTATTAATTTGGCCCGGTCTGATCTCCTGTGCTGTTTTATGTAATAGGAATAATAACAACAATGTCAACAACAATGTTGATTTGTAAAGGCATAACTAAACTCGTCACCTGACACACTTCCACATATGCAGCCAATCCGCATATTATGTGAAGTTTCTACTTACACGACTATGAGATCTATTCATTATTTTAGTAATACGTTTGTTTGCACGATCCACACAATTACCTGACAGGTGTTCAGTTCCCAACATTAACACTCCTTGAAATATTAGGGAGGAGCGGAAATTGATATTTTGTTTTAGGGAATATCAGGTAAATGCGTTAAATTGTGTTAATCTTCAATTTATATAGTCGTCCAAAAAGAGGGACGGGGTGGGGGAGGGGGGTAGATCTGTTTTGAACGTGCTGCATGGTTCCGCCAGTGTGCGAGTAATCGTTGAACCTCGCCCTCACCTTCTCCTATCGCCTTTCGGGCCGCTTCAGCCTCGTATTGCAGACCGATAGAGTTGAAGTAGTTGAATTGGTGGGCGGTTTGTGGCATAGGGGTGTCGAATACCCGTTGCTCGTGTGGTCCGGGCATGCCGGGGAAACCCCGCATCAGTTCAACCGAAGTGCAGCAGTGGAAGGGACCGTGGAGCTATACATCGATATGAAACCAATATATACATGTATATTTTATACATGATATACCGTAGGTGTACGTTTGCAATAAAATAATAATTGATGGTATAATTTGAAATGGACAATGATGATTAATAGCCATTAATATCGAAAAAGCAGTGGAATCGTTAGTCAATTAATATATGAACTGCATATACAATTGAAAGAAAACGAATAGTAGCTGATAGACAATTTATAGGAAAGAAAGAATATCTATTCGACTATTGTAATAAATACATAGTGTGAGTCAAAATAAATTAAACCCGACTGGAATAGCTTATAAATCAACAATTCTAAACATATGTATGTTAATATTGGTATCATGTTAAATTTTGGGAAATCGCCTTTAAAATGATTAACAGGTATATCATACATTTTGATCGCTTTACGCTTCACCGAACACGAACTTATTATCCAAAGTCATGCAAACAATATTACGTATCTATTCCTTTTAAATAATTATGCCAGTAGATTGAGACAGAGTGTATTATTGCATACACTACACAAAACGTACGTCGGGTATATATTCACTACATACATTTACAAATACATGTATTATGTTTTCGTGACATGGATTTACGTACATTTAATGGTTCTAGGACTACTACCCCCTGGACAACCACCCCCCCGGACGATTACCCCCCGGACAACTACCCCCCTAGGACAATTACCCCCCGGACAACTACCACCCGGACAATTACCCCCCTAGGAAAATTACCCCCCAAGACAATTACCCCCCAAGACAACTACCCCCCAAGACAACTACCCCCCAAGACAACTACCCCCCAAGACAATTACCCCCCAAGACAATTACCCCCAAGACAACTACCACCCAAGACAACTACCCCACGGACAACTACCCCCCGGACAACTACCCCCCGGACTACTACCCCCCGGACTACTACCCCCGGACAACTACCCCCCGGACAACTACCCCCCGGACAACTACCCCCCGGACTACTACCCCCCGGACAACTACCCCCCGGACAACTACCCCCCGGACTACTACCCCCCGGACAACTACCCCCCGGATAACTACCCCCCGGATTATTACCCCCCGGACAAATACCCACTGGACGATTACCCCCCCCCCCCCCAGACAATTACCCCCCCCCCCCCCCCCATTCACCCAAAGACAATTACCCCGCAAGACAACCACCCCAAGACAAAATATGTGATCGCTCAGGCCTGTAGCCTGGATTTTGGGTGCGTATATTAAAAAACGGGACCAAGACAACTTCCAGAGTCGTGCAAGTGTGGGGGTGTGTGTGTGGGGTGGGGGGGGGGTGTGGGGAGGGTAAGGGAGTGTGGGGAGGGTGGGGGAGTGTGGGGAGGGGGGGGGGAGGATCCGCCGCTGATTTAGACCACTGTTTTAGTTTTGTAAGCAGGGAGTTTTGGTTGTCAAGACAACTACCCCCCAAGACAACTACCCCCAAGACAATTACCCCACAAGACAATTACCCCCCAAGACAACGGTTACAGTCCGTTATTCCGAAGGTTCGTTATTCCGAAGGTTCAGTTATTCCGAAGGTTCGTTATTCCGAAGGTTCGTTATTCCGAAGGATCGTTATTCCGAAGGTTCGTTATTCCGAAGGTTCGTTATTCCGAAGGTTCGTTGATAAAATCGGGTTCGTTATTCCGAAAATTAAATCGGGCTTGTTATAATACTATAGTTTGTGTTTTGTTTATTTAATTTAAAGCCTACATGACGCATACCCCTCCCCCTTTCCCTCCCTTGGCCAGACCAATCAAACAGTTTATTTTATCTCTTTATATGAAATTATAGCATTATAACAAACCCAAATTCATTTTCGGATTAACGAACCCGATTTCATTTTAGGAATAGCGAACCTTCGGAATAACGAACCTTCGAATAATGCAACAAATGTTCGGATTAACGAACCCTATTTCATTTTCGGATTAACGAACACTCAGGTATAGGAAATTTGCGTGTTCGGAATAATGAACCTTCGGAAAAACGAACCTTTTGAATAACGAACCTTCGGAATAACGAACCGCACCCAAGACAACTACCCCCAAGACAACTACCCCCGGACAACTACCCCCCCGGAATATTACCCCCCAAGACAACTCCCCCCCCCCCCCGGATAGTTACCCCCCGGACGATTACCCCCTAGACAATTAGCCCAATTCATCTGACCAGTGGCGGAGCGAGGGTCAATAGGGGGGGGGGGGGGGGGGGGCACAACTGGTAGTGGAGCGATTGGGTGCATATCATAGACAGTAATATTATATGATACGTAGTTCAAGCTATGGAATCAAACAAGACAATCACCTCCACTTTCAATGTACGCGGGGAGGCATACCCCCACCCCTCCTCCTCCCCGTCCCCCGGGGGCATTGTGTGCATGCATTTTTGCCAATTTTGTTACCGCAGTCCCCGCAGTTGTATTTAGCAGTTTAAAAATCGTTTTTTAACATTATAATTCATTTATTGATTATTCGGAAACATTTTGTTTGCTTTCGATTTAAAACGTATTTCGATTTCGAGTAATTTCGGGCAATCCGTTGGCGCAATATAATGTTTTTTTTGTTCTTGCATAATGTCGATCAGGAGAGAAATAAAACTCACGTCTACTTCATTCTGAGTATAACTGAATCATTAGGCTTGGTACGAACAGTCACGTCACGTTCATGTTCACGTCACGTGAAGGTTTTGTACCTTTTGTGAAACAGGTCACCCAAATCTACGAAGTGTCAAGATCAGGTTCTGTACCTTTTGTGAAACAGGTCACCCAAATCTACGAAGTGTTGGGTTACGTGACCCAACAGTTTGTAGATATACTATATGCAATTCATGAAAGCTCACGTAAATTGGCGCTTGCGTAAAACAAATGAATGTAAATTGTCGTTGAGAAGAGACTAATTCTCGGTAAATTTAATCGTGAACGAACCCGTCCTACCTGTCTTAGTGTGCCCTGCATTTCAGAATGATCGGAAGCAGCTAGTTAAAGGTCATTATTTTAAGAGACCAAATGTATATAAGATGTACCAGTTATTTAATGTTAGAAATATTTAACAGTTAAAAAAATTATCAAGGTTTTGTAGTATTATTATGGCTACGTTTTCTTAGTGTGTGCTAGTTAAAAGTTGTTGCCAAAGATTTTGTTTGTTTTTGTTATCATGTTTATACTTGATATATGTATATATACACTTGTTGTATTTCTCCCATGCCCCCGTGAGGGGCCGTTATTGAGAATAAAATTCATTCATTCATTCATTCATTCATTCATTCATTCATTCATTCATTCATTCATTCATTCACCTATACTGTAATATACAATTATAGGCGTACACAGGCCTGGGGGCTGGGGATGGACACCCCCTACCCCCATCCCCACCCCCTTACATAATTCAAGAAATGTCTTGGTCTCGGCCTCGAATTTGTGACCGGTCCTGGTCTCGTCCTCGGCTGCGGTCATTTTCTACGGACACCCTACCCACACTCCCCCCGCTAACTTCAATTTGTCTGACGAAATATTCCCCCCCCCCCTACACCCACCCCTTGAAAAAATCCTGGGTACGCCACTGCCTAAAAGTAGCTAGTTCGAATGTCAAATACATTATTGATTGGTTGGTGTGATTGTTTCATTATAATGATTGACTGATTAATTGATTGACTCGATTCAATAACCATAAATAAACACTATTAATCAAATCATTGTTTTATTACTTTTAAACTCATTGATCACTGCTGCCAGTCACTCACTCACTCACTCACTCACTTTCACAGACATGCACATACAACGCACATACAACGACACATACAACGACACGTCTTTAGAAATACTCCAATAACAAGACAAATAATGCAAGTGGTATGGTTGTACATTACCTAAATGACAGAACTACATATTATCGTCTCAGATTACTCTGAATTATGCACGTACATATTATAAACATAATGATTGAAAAGATTTGATAAGGGGGTATCGGCATTTTCGTCGACATTTTTAAATATCTTTGGGCGTGTATGTCTAGTCTTAGTAACAAGCGTTTGCAATTTAAAAAATCTTGATTAAACGCTCACGTCACGATTTGGTTAACGCGACACTTCGAGTTTTACCGGCATGGAAAACGACAAATTGTTGGGTCAATTTACCCTACACTTCGTAGATTTGGGTGACCTGTTTCACAAAAGGTACAGAACCGTTCACGTGACGTCAACGTTAACGTGACGTGACTGTTCGTACCAAGCCGAATCATTATGCCACATGGCGGATAAATATAACTCATTCCTGGTAACCACGCGAACGCGTGGTATGCACGCCATTGCGGTTAATGTTAATTAGACCGTGGGAAAATGATTTTGCAAACACAATAAATGCAAATAGCGTGTTTTTATTGAATGATAAAAGTGGTAAATCACTTGATCGAAGACGAAGAGCTAAATCGTACGACCATTATGCAAGTATGAACCAAAATTACAAGCCTTCAGCTCAATTTCGTGAAATTTAATGACACGCTTATTGAAACGAATGAAAAGCTTACGAAATTGACAAAAAACAACAAATAAAACATGTGATACGCCTAGGTCAAAAATGCACTGGATGCCGCACAATGTTTCTACCTACATTTCGGATTGCGATATCATACGATGATATGCAGTATATTCTATTGGCAGTCCCATAGCATGGGGTGCGTTCGGTGCGTACACCCCCCCCCCCCCCCCCCCTCCCCAATTAAGAAAGGACCACTTTGTATCGGTCTCGGGCATCGATCGGCCCATTTGACATTTGACAACCCAAACTCCCTGCTTACAAAACTAAAACAGTGGTCTAAATCAGCGGCGGATCCTCCCCCCCCCCTCCCCACACTCCCCCACCCTCCCCACACCCCAACCCCCACACACACACCCCCACGACACTTGCCACGACTCTGGAAGTTGTCTTGGTCCCGTTTTTTAATATACGCACCCCAAAATCCAGGCTACAGGCCTGAGCGATCACATATTTTGTCTTGCGGGGTAATTGTCTTTGGGTGAATGGGGGGGGGGGGGGGGTAATTGTCTGGGGGGGGGGGGGGGTAATCGTCCGGTGGGTAGTTGGCCGGGGGGTAGTTATCCGGGGGGTAGTAGTCCGGGGGGTAGTTGTCCGGGGGGTAGTTGTCCGGGGGGTAGTTGTCCGGGGGGTAGTAGTCCGGGGGGTAGTTGTTCGGGGGGTAGTTGTCCGGGGGTAGTAGTCCGGGGGGTAGTAGTCCGGGGGATAGTTGTCCGGGGGGTAGTTGTCCAGGGGGTAGTTGTCTTGGGTGGTAGTTGTCTTGGGGGGTAATTGTCTTGGGGGTAATTGTCTTGGGGGGTAGTTGTCTTGGGGGGTAGTTGTCTTGGGGGGTAGTTGTCTTGGGGGGTAATTGTCTTGGGGGGTAATTGTCCTAGGGGGGTAATTGTCCGGGTGGTAGTTGTCCGGGGGGTAATTGTCCTAGGGGGGTAGTTGTCCGGGGGGTAATCGTCCGGGGGGTGGTTGTCCAGGGGGTAGTAGTCCGGACACGACATTTAATAAAGGGATAGTTCAGTTCTGGTATAGAGGGCGCTTCAAGAAATATTTTTGTGAGGTAATAAAGAGGTAAGTGTAGAATTTGAACAAGCATGTCATTGTGATGATAAAATACACTTTATTTGGTCAAAATCGGTTCAGAAAAGGCTGAAATATCCATAAATATATTGGTGGATTAGAATAAAATAATGAGAGATCCACATTTATTCAGCAAATTTAATTTAAAAATCTATTAAATGCCTACACTTCTACGAATATAAAACAGAAAGGCTTTTACAGTATACCTGTTAATGATCTCTATATTGAATCATCAGTTTTAATCATTTGTTATGATAAATGGTTGAAACCAATTTATTTCAGAGAGCGTCCTCTTGTGTATTAACCACTGCTTTTTGAATGATAACTGCTGGCTTTTAACTTATATTAGCCGTTTGTAAGTTGTTCTACCTTTTGGGAATGGTGGAATTAGTACCAATAGTTTGTAATGTTGTTGTGCAAGATTTTGTTTATACTAACATTCACCAAAACATTTGACAAAAACTGTACTATCCCTTTAATGTATATATATCGTCTCTATTTGTTTACGATAAGAATATATATACACAATTAGTGATCAATTTAGTTATCAGTTTAATTATACCTTGATACGGCCTCGAATGCCAAAGATCGTGACTTCGTTGTTGCCAAACGCTGATAAACCAGTCATCATGCTACATACCCTGTTCCCTGGGTATTTCAGTGTGATGCAACACGTCTCATCAACCCCTGTTTGATCAATACAACAAAGACAAATACAATCATTATACATTGGGTTTACCCGACCAATTGCGTACCTTTCATGACAGTACGTGGTAAATGGTCGGCAAAATAATTATCATGATTTAGAACTTAGATCTAAACGTACATCTAAACAAGTTTGTACAGTTTATTTTGCAAAGGACAATATAAAATGTAACAAAATCGATGTACTAAATAATATACAAATCATAGCCGGGACATCTAAGAAGATGCATGTAGACTTGTTTCAAAACAAAGACAGCCTCATTTTTGGGTTAATTCAATATTCATAACAGCAATATCTTGGGGAACAAATCAGATTTTTATAACGAAGCCTGTACACCAAAAAGTGTAAAGATTTTCTAAGAAAAAATATGTTTAGACAATGAAGTAGGCTAATATTTTGGTCAATTGGTTGATTAAGCCCAATGCAATGTAATTGTAATTTCCCCCCCCCCCCCCCATCCACCTCGTACAGCCAAACAAGTTTTGTACAGTCAATTTGGCAAAGGTCAACAATATAAAATGTAACAAAATCAATTTAAATATATAGAAATCATAGCTTGTAATCGAGGCCTCAATGAAAACTTGAGTATTTCCAACATAAACAATAAAATGACAAGCAAAGGGTGTGCGCACCGTTCTCGAAAAGATCGCCTTTTCCCTGAACCAATGTCGGATTGGGACCCATGACCATGGTAGCCAGCTGAATCAGGTAGACACCGATGGCATACAGGCCGCCACCACCATGATCTGAACGAAAGAAATAGGCAGAAAGGGAGATAAAACCTTTCATTTACAGCCGTTAAATTCAGTAAAGTCTAGTAACATTTTCCAAATCCACAAAATTTATTT